>JAVSBS010015031.1:68743-110190 GCA_033124195.1 Coracias cyanogaster | reverse complement strand
GCTTTGCATGCATGGGGTCCACATTTGCCCAGATGCACTGTTGGTTTCTAGAAAAGTTAGTAACACAGCAGAGATACTTGGCTTAAGGATATAACCAATCCCTGCTACTATAAGGCAGTCAACTCTATATAACAGTGCTAAATAGTTTTTGCTCACCAGGAAAGTGTGCAATGATCATCTCTATTTAATAGCGAAATTTCATTTGGTTTACTGCAGAAGATTGTGTATTTCACTCCCTCAAACTCAGGAAGTACATTTCTCACTGTATGTTACCAACTGTATTTTTGTGAATCACATGATATAAATAATAAAACCAATCAACCACCCAAATAGGTCAGTGTATAATTAAGAAATATTTCTTATTAATGGTATTTACCTGTATGGATATTTTTTGTTTGTTTTTAAAGTTATACTTAGGAATGCAGGAACTACAACACTACTTTAGAAACTGACAGTTAAAAGCTTATCAGAGCTAATGATAACTCTGTGTTCTCCACTCCTGAATGAGGAGTTTGAACTACATCTGAAGCCAATGACATCCAGGACAATACAATACTATAAAAAAAAATAGCAAAAGACCAAGGTTTGACAGTTGAATATTCAGAAATAGGCAGAGGATTAGAACAAACCACATGCGATATTGGTGGGATTATGAAAAAGACTACCTAGCATCTGAAGAAAAATAGATAGAAAATGATTTCTGCATAATTCAGATGCCATCCTTCTTTCTGCTTCAGAACAGATTTCATAGTGATAAAAGACGGATAGCATCAGATAGAAGTATGTTTAATCAAAAAGTAATGGAACCGAAGCTTAAATTAAAATAATATAAATCTACCAAGATGAACAATTTTTTTACCTCCTTTGCATTTGCCAAGATACACACTGAAGCCATTCACATACTCAATGGAAAGAAATACAGATGAATGTCACAATAGCAAAATTATACATAGCTGCATGCACTTAACTACTATACATAGCTATAGCTATAAATATAGCTACTTTTTTTTTTAATGAAAAAATTGTAATTCTAAATAACTGGAGACTAACAGTATTACACATTTTAAAATTACCTAAATCTATAATATAACTAATTCTAATTCTAATGTGAAAACATTTTTTATAACATACTACCGACTGAATATAAATGAGAGGTTTATAACCCTTTCATTAAAACTGATACAGAGTTTACCATCATCTTAGCTCCCAAGATTTCCTTGCTTCTAGTACCACTATAAAGCAGCTCTTTTAGAAACAATTTCTTATAATCTAACACACCCTAAGTGGTATTTCAATTCCCAAGAGTTTTTACAGAAGTAAACAAAACGCAAGCCTCCACTTAAGAGAGTATCCTGAATCCGATATTCCATAAAAAGTTGGGAGTTTTGTGGGTAGCAAATGGAAATCCATAGGTTCCTGTGTGTATGCATGAATTCTCCCCTGTAACTCCTACAGCCTGTATGAGAGAATCCATTGCACAAGGATATTTTTATCTGCTCTCAAGATGGTAACAGCTGATGCCTTCTTGGTTAGAAAAACAAAGAGAAGAAAGAAAAACAAAGAGAAGAAAGAAAAACAATTTTGTCCACAAAGATCTTCATTTGTGGCAGGAGGACCTTAACATCTTGGTCACAGAGGTAATTGCTATAATTCAATACATACTTTTGTACTGAGACTATTAAACAGGATATTGTGGCCTCCCTTAGCAGGGAGAAGTTAAGCTTTAACTCTGCTGTGCATGTGGCTTGCCAGAGACTTAAACAATTCTGTTCACTCACCCTATCAGTGCTCAACCATAAAGTGAAACGAAAGATATGCACCCAACTATATAAACTCATGGCACATCTCCCAGTGAATTGCACTGTACGTATTATCATTACAAATTTTTAGGTTCAAAACATCCATTAATGTCACTGAACAAAGCTCCACTGAAGACAAGCAAGTTGATTCTCCGCGTTTCCCAACACTGAGTTTCATTTAAAAATTCTTCAACAGAAAAACAGAAACAAAAGCCCAAATAAGAAAAACAAGGATGACCACAGGGTATCTGATTTGGTACAAATAGAAAGAACAGGCCTGCTACCAGTTATGATACAATTTCAAAAGTCAGGTGTAAGACATTCACTTTACACCTTAGGACAGGTACAAACTAAAAGCTCATCTGTTCTGGAATGATAGGTAGCCACACATTTTGACATAATTTACAAAGCTCAGAAGATAAGGATTAAACTAGAACTGTAATTTATGGAGAGATGGAAACTACTTTTTTTAAAAGAAGGCAATTACACATACTAATACAACACAAGAATGTCTCCATCCAGCCTTAAGGTAAAAAAAATGGCCTCATAGTTACCATACAAGCTTCTACAAAAAGGTTCACCTCCTGGTTCCTCACACAATCTTTCCATTACTTTCTATCAATGCTTACCAACACACAACATAATAATATTGGGCACTTACTCTAAGGAAAAAGTGTCTACATAGTCTTGCACAGAAATAACCGAAGACTAGAGCTGATGTATACAATGAGCTACCCATCACGTACTTAAATCTAAACAAACTTAACATGGAAAACCTTGAACTCTTTGTTTTCTCTGTATTTCCTCATCTCTTCCTCCCTCAACATTAGATGCAAATTATTATTCCTTTCCTGCAGTCCTTTTCTTACACTGCTTTGAACTCCTTGTGGGGGACAGGTATCCCACTGTGACTGGTGCTATATAATAAAATAGATTGCCCTTACCCCTGTATATATAATTCTTTTCGCAACTCAGGTCCTCAGAATTTAACAGTGTCATCTATTTTTCCATGTAGATCCAAGCTATACCCAAAGTATACTACTTATTCCTTTATAATCTACCTCTCTTCCTGTTTTCTATACTCTCCTTCTTACCTTGGCTACAAGCCTCCCATGTTCATTTGTCCACTTGTCCCACAAACATTCTTGTCCTTTCCATGGAGCTCTCTACCCACAGGAAATCCTTGGGCTAGCTTGGAGGGCATTAGTCCAATCCTTCAAATCAGGACCTACTAATACTAGGACTGCTTATAAGAAATTGCTTACTATCTATAATTGGAGATAGCTTTTTACTTGAGAAAAAAAATATATCTAATTAACTTTAATATGAACCAGTACCTAAATAAATCAAAACGTCCTCTCTTCCTTCTAGTACATCAGTAAAGGACAGGTTTGAGATCAGAACCAAACCCACAATTTTGACTTCCTAAGGAAATTTCAAATTCTTCTCTTTCTGTCTCCTCTCTACAAGGGACATTTCTGGCAAGCAGACATATCCTACACAAACCCCATTCTGGCAAGCTTCACCTCTAACACTGCACACTTTACATACTAAATATATTCCTATCGCAGTTTCTGATGTATGTAAGTGGCTAACGATCCTTTTTCTGCAGATATCTGAAGATTCCCAGCGTTGTCTCAAATTTTACAGTGAGAACACTAAGAATGGATACCCACATTTTGCCAAGCTTTACAGGAACATCAGTAGCAGAGGCAAAAAAAACAGATTAGAGCAAAACTGGAAAGACCAAAAGGAATCTTAATGCCATGTTCTGATGTGGTTCTCCTTTGGGATAATATCTTGCTAGCGTGTTACAGTTCACTTGAACATACTGTGCTTATTTGTAAGATTGCTGGGTAAGCTCGGGTGAATATTATGAACTCTGGGGTTTGCATTTATTCACATAGAACAGGAAAACCAGTTGATTTTTCCACCATGAGCACAGACAGAATGTATTTAGAGATAAGAATGCATGGTCATCCAGTAACTCTTTAGATAATTCAGTAATCTCTACAGTTCGGGATTAGGGAAGTGTGAGGCCAGTGCATTAATCCTACAGTCTGAAAGATTTGTAGTGGAAAAAATACTTCCACTTTAAACCACAAAAGACCTCTCTTAATATAGTAGAAACATGCAGGAAGTTACACAGCATGAAGAAAAAGGATAATACGAGCTATCTCTTCTTCTGGATCCGCATATTTGTTTTATGTGCTGAATTATAAGGATGCCAGAGAGCTTCTGATATCAGTTTGCAACGTATTTGGATAATACCACGCGCAGGTAAAAATTCAGCTGGAGATATACAAGGTGTCCATTAGGCAGGTAATATTTTGAAAAACGAGTCCTAAGTCATCAAAGAAGATAAAAGCTATGACTCACATTAAAGCTTTCCTGATCTGCAGCTGAATCAATAATTAGCAGAGGAAGGCTTTAGTGTTTTGTCTTCTGATAGCTATCTGCACTATTAAATACACTATTTAGTGTAGCACAAGAAGCCCAAAAATCATCCTCCTACTTTACATTCAGTCAGTACCGAAAAGTATTTGTTAATATAGGATAAAATTGGCTGTCCTCAAGAGATGCCTATAAAACAATTTCATTAGGAACCTGCCATATAATAGACTTAAAAACAAAACAGTGTTTATTACTTTAATATCCAGCTTGCTCTGTGACTATGAATAAGTTGTTTAATTTATCTGTTCCTCTGACAAAGATTTGCAACAAACAGTTTTTTATTAGAAAAAAAGTATAAGGCAAATTAAAATATTTATTGACTTTTTCCAGGTGGTAAAATCGAAAGAGAAAAATACTGCTTTTTTAAAACAAGTGTTTAAAAACCAATGCTTCATCTCAGATTTTGCTCATGTTTAATAATTAAAAATGTTTCCATGCAATCAAATGTAAGCAAAATTTTTGAGAATCCATTTTTTTCCTGGGAGGAGGGGTGAGAAGGCTGGACTTTGGCAAAGGATCTGAAAAAAAAAAATTCTCTTTGGTTAAAGCCCAGAGGTTTTTTTACTCAGTTTGACAAAAGAACTGATAAATGTGTTACTTACACAGCTCAGTACTCAACCTCTCTTGAAAGGAACATTAACTTTGCATGAACTAATCATCTACATGCTGAATTTTGTGCACTGTCATTTACGCATTAAAACATAAAAGAACATGCTAAAAAATAAAATCTACTTGGTTTTCCCATGCAAATGAGATTTTGTGTAAATAAATTCTATTATTTCTTAGCACAAGTCATTTCCATTGAAGAACAGTCCATAAACAAAGATGTTTGCAGGAAGAAAAAGTGACATAAAATGCTTAAGAGTACTACCATTGCTTTACATTTTTAATGGTTCCATATGAAGCTAAGTATCCTAATCTGTGACACTCACAAATACAAATTAGGTCACACGCAACAGGTGACAAGTTTTAATTGAATGTCTTCTGTCTGCAATTCTGACAAAAGGTGAATGGAAATAAATGAGTCTGGCAAGACAGCCCTGAGCCTTACAATACCCAATATCTCATTATTTTTAAACAGCTATCTATAAACTGATGCTGACAAGCCTTGAACCTTTTATTTCTGTTCAAGAAGTGAATGTGCAGAAGGAAAGGAAAAAAGAAAAGAAAAACAGGACAGCTACTCTGTTGCATTAAACATGCAATACCCCGTTAGTGGCTCTCAAATATTACAAAAGAATACCTTTTACACTTCACGTAAGAACTTAGAAAAAACTCTGCTTCTCTTCCGGAAGAGATATACACTATGCACTCAGTTCCAAGTGCCCAAATTTGATCTCTTCTGAGTGTTACACTACCAGAACTTGATTAGAGTTCTGCTAGATTCATGCTGCTTTTAAAGAGACCGAAATTAGGCCACTAAATACAGGCTACAAAACTTCCACTTCTTTTCCTTCACTTTTCCAAAATGAGGAAGAGCCTACATTGCAGCAAAATGTGTGTATATTTGTAAACTGTGAAGAAAAAGTGATGCAGAACTAAGACTGTGAATATACAAAGCCCAGATGTTTCTGAAAGGAAACAGTTACCATCACATAATACTTCTCACCACCTGGATTGCTAATATACTAATAACTAGGAAGGAGTATAAAACACTGCAAAAGCTTTTATGAATAACACAAAAAATACTGTTGCTAATTGCATCATTAAACTTCATGTCAACTTGCTTATATATCATAAGCATACTATGTAACTGTATATGCCCTAATTTGTTAATTATGCATACAACGTCCTGGGACAAGGCATAAGAATAAATAAAGGCAATCTATCACTAACTAAATACCACAGTTCTTAACTTAATTTATTTAAATATAGTTACACAAGATGCTATCTTGTTTCAGAGTTCAAATTACAACCAATTTAATGAAGTGGAGCTTGCTGGGCTGTAAAGTCATTACTCCATCAATACACTTGTAACCATTACTTTAAGACGACAAGCGCAGACTGGAAAAGTCAGCTTGGCTGATGATCCAAGGGGAGGGCATGGAACACCAGGAGACAGAGAGGTCAAAAAGTAAGTTTGAGCAAGGCCACAGCAATGCCTGAAGGTCAAAAGCAGGCCTTTATTCTAGATCACATTACCAGAGTTTATAAAGAATTCAAGAGCTAAGCTAGTGACAACCCTAATAGAAAAGAAGTCTAACTGAAGTTCTGGACCATTTGCTGGTGACTCTCAAGAGAGATGGGAAGATCGAAATGAAATGCATTATAATAATCGGACTGTGAAGTGCCAGTAACATGAATCAAGATCTCAATACCCTTTTCAGATACAATAATGTGCAGTTTCACAATATTTCAGTTAGCGACTGGGATGATGTCGGATTCTGGAATTAGTCTGAGATCCAGAAGTCACAGGAAAGTTCTTAACAGTGTGAGTTGAAACAGTTATGTAAAATCATATAGATCCTACTGGGAAAAAGAAATAGCTTCCTTAGAATTACGATTTCTATCTAGAGGAAGTGATTTCATTTTGCTGGAAGAGAACCAGAGAAAATGAAAGGATTGCTCTCATTATAATAGAGCTTTAAAAACATTGTACAATTCACTGAAATATTAAAAGTTCTTTACCCTAACACACATGTTCCCTAAGTCTGGGTTTTTTTTTTTTCTTTTCTGTTTTACTATCATATTTTCTTTGCTTTTCCCTCTGGGGCAAAATCTTTCTCATCTTCCTCAAGGAGCAACCAGTCTGTGCTGAACTGTACAAGAGTAAGATGAGCAAAATTTAGTTTCCAAATTGCACTCACCTGGCAAAGTAAGAGAGGCTTACCTTGTCAGTTAAGGTGGTTTTATATTGCCAGTTAAGTGTAAATAGGCCTTAGTACAAAAATTTTGACATTGTCTTTTCTCTTAGCACACTAATAACAACACCATCTCATCTTTATGTATAAATTATGAACTACACTTTTCTTAGTGAATCACAATGCAATTTTTTCCAGCTTTTTTTATTCCTTTAAAGAGTAAGATAATGATTTGTGGAACACCATCAATTTCATACTTCATCCTTCAAGCTCCCTCAAAGGCTACATCAGAATTCTGAACTTACTCCTCTTTATAGCACTGCAAAATCTAGACCAGGTGGCACAATGGGAAAACAGCCCAAGAAACTTACACCATGTCTCAGCCTCTGTTTAGGGTTAACACATTTTATATGAGCATTATATTTTATCATGATTTAGAGTCTAAGTATGCTTTATCAATTTTACCTATACAGAAGACTGTACTGGAAACTAGAATATCTAAAGTAATTTGAGTGCATGTCGGCCTGATGCTAAAAAAAAAGAAGGGGGTACTTTTGAACCGAAGCATCAACTTTATCTGAAAAAGTGGGCTTCGAAAGTGTGATAGTCTTACACTTTGGCTTTCTTTTTGCAGCCAGAATATAAGCATTTTGTCTTCTGTATCGTTATTTTGTTTGCAATTTTTTTTCAGTATTGGATAAAGGTACACAACAAGGTTTTGTTTGGTGTCTCAGAGTACTCTTGCAGTACAACTACAGGATAATTCTAACTTCAAGATAAAAGATCTTATATTACTAGTTTCATGTGGTTTCTGTACTTCACTTGCTCTTCCTGTCTGTGTATTGTAACTTTCCATTTCTTAAAATTCTACCTGCTACAAGCAACAAGTTAAACAGTGGCTCATATGAGTTCATAGCACAGTTGGTCACATTTTATGACTGTGAGGAATTTGAAATTCCTGGTTTCTACTCCCTTTTTTGATTCTTTTCTTTGCTTCTTTAAAAAAGGAGAATCTCTATCTGCTATTTAGGTAGGAAAAAAACAAGTGATCTAGGTTAATATGTTCAGACTAGAAGGTACTGAAATTCCACATCACAGCATCTTCCTGTGTAATGTTGTTCCTGCCTGAAAATCTCAGCATTAATGCAGAAGAATAAATTTAAGGTTTTTTTGTTTCACTGTTTGCAGCGTGTGAAAGTGATGGTTGTTCAACAACAAAACTAAAACTTCAAAATTAAGTGGCTTAGAAGGGCATCAAGTCAAAATATAGCATAGTAAAATAAAACACTGTAAAATGCCCATGTTGTGGAATTGCTGCCTATTACTGTACCATTACCCTATCATCTTGTAGCATTGTGTTGAAAGGCGGAAACAAGTAAGGGAGATATGTTCTGTGGATGTATTATAGTTTCTGGAGGTGACAGGTAAAAACATTGCAATGTGTGCAGCTTAATGAACATTGGTAAAAAAGCACTCAGAAATAAAGTCTTTGTCTCTTCCTCAAAAAAAGTTGCATAGTAGCATATCTAATGATGAGTATAAAGGTAGAGTCTGTAAAAAACCCTGATAATGTACTCATAAAATTGTATTCAATAATCAACAGAAAAAATAAATTAATTAAACACACTCTTTACAAATAGCATTCTACAATTTCTGGTTGTGACAGTAACATCTTCGGGAAATCTTGTAGAAGCATTACTATAGAATATTTTAATCTACAATGTGCTACAATTAATCTGAAACTTTCTTCCACCCATCCCCTGGTATTAAAGTATGTAACTGATGTGTCCTTAATATCAATTTCAAATGTTTATTCAGAGGTTAAATACAGCAGGCTAATTTTTACTTCAGAAATAAAAATCTGTCTGTAAAGTTTCTGAAACCAGAGTGAAATCACAGAGTCACAGAATTATAGGGGTTGGAAGGGACCTCTGGAGATCATCTAGTCCAAGCCCCCTGTCAAAGCAGGTTCACTTTGGGCAGGTTACACAGGAATGTGTCCAGGTGGGTTTTGAAAATCTCCAGAGAAAGAGACTCCACAACCTCTCTGGGCAGCCTGCTCCAGTGCTCCATCGTGCTCACAGTAAAGGAGTTTTCCCCAACATTGAGGTGGAACTTCCCGTGTTCCAGTTTGTGCCCGTTGCCCCTTGTTCTGTCACTGGGCACTACTAAAAAGAGTTTGGCCCCATCCTCTTGACACCCACCCTTCAGACATTTATAAGCACTGATGAAATCCCCTATCAGCCTTCACTTCTCCAAGCTAAACAGTCCCAGGGCTCTCAGCCTTTCCTCATAAGAGAGAAGTTCCAGTCCCTTAACCATCCTCCTAGACCTCCATCAGATTCTCTCTGTGAGGAAATGAGGGTATTATAATAGGCTATTTCTAAGAAAAGGGTTCTTTATCATAGCTCCTCATTGTGCAAATATATTTGTGTTCACACATGCATTCTTACATGTATTAAAAATGTTCCAAGTCACGGTTTAAACTGGTGCATAAAATCAAAATGTTGTAACATTACATCCCCAGGGTATGTTTGATAAAAAATCACCTAAATTTGAACTAATGAGGGATCCACTCAAAATGGTCTTTAGTGAGGCCCACAATCCCATCCACAGTAGTCTTTCTCAAGAAGTATTTGTATTTCCTACAAAGTATCAGAGTGTACAAACATTTGCCCCAACGTTTTCCAGAGTACTGAGAATACTGCAGGTGTCAGAGGAAGATCTGTTTGATGGGATGATGTTAACTCAATTAAAGCCTTTACATTTTTAAATAGGCATTCCTATATTTGCATAACATTGTCAAAACAATGTTTTAAAAATGCCTTTTCCTTTGTCTTTATATAACTTTTCCCTTGTTATTCCACGAACACCAGTATGAAAGAATTGTGCATATATGAGAATCAGAAAGTGAAAATTAGCAGGAAAAAAAACCCAAACTATTTAATCAAGTTCTGATGCTAAGGCTGAGGAGCAAAACAGGGAATAAAATTATTAAATTATTTAATTTTGCAAGAGAAGGCTCCAGTCCTTTAATAGAATTATATGGGCAGATCTATGCAGTCTATAAAAGTATTTGATTTGGTTAAATGTCAGAAGATTAAAAAATGCACTCTATTTTTTAATCTTCTAATGTTTGCTTCTTTTCCCTTAACATAAGACGGAAATATTCCTGTGTACATCTATCTATAAAAATCGTAAGATAATACTTGGCTTTACCAGCTAAAGTCTGAAAAGAGCACCAGATTAAATCTTTACAATTTCTGTAACAAGTGTATATATTCTGTGTTTTGTCTTGGTAAAACAATGGAAAATAAAATGAAACACAAAGAGTTAACAGGTACAGGCAAAGTTCTGTGGAGATAAATGAAAAAATCTAAGTAACTCTTCATTTTGAATTTTAAATATTCTCCTGAACATATTTAACACTTCATTCACACCCAGAGTGTAACTGATTAATACATTAGCTCATATATCCCAGTAGCCTCGTAGCCTGACATACTGCCTAGAAAGCTGGAGTGATGGGTTATCTTGTTTGTGGCCTCTACATCTCATCTGAAGGTAATACTTGACCAATTAATGGGAAGTTTGTTAGTGATACCACTTCATTGATACCGCTGCATTATGCTCTCTGTACAAAAGCACAATGGCTAGCCTGCATATTGACTGTTCTTTCCTAGTTAGCACTAGGAGTGGATCAGGGTTAATGTAGAAAATCCCAGCTGAAAAACATAATTGCAATGTGCTCAGTGTTTTCCAGCCATTTTGACTGTCCGTAATGTTATACGCAATTAATACTACGCCATAGATTGATTTCACTTTAATAAAACACAACAAATTTTGAAACAGTTAGACTCTATACTCTGATTATAAAATGCCCCTTCTCTAAAACAGAAAATAGTGACAATTTTCTTTTACTCTCACAGGTAATGTTAGGCCTTTGGGAAATGGGTTAATAAATTCTGGTTTTCTAAACCAGCCAGACTGATTTACTGCAAACTTCCCCCATTACAGTTATAGTAGATGTCCATCAAATTGCTTATGAGAACAAGTTTATGGAAAATATCCAAGAGTAATGCTTTGTTCTTATTAAAATACATGAATATGTATGTAATTTTAGCAAGACTAAATTAACAAAACAAAAAGAAAGAGAAAAAAGGTCAACAATTGTTGTCATGAGAATTATTCTTTTCCACAAGAAGGAACTCCTCCCTGTTAAAAATTCCTTTATATAAAAGATTCTTGTCTGAGGACAGTATTTTTGTTCAAATTGTAATGGCAACTGCTATGAAGAAAATTTGTACAAAGTGTACAAGGGTATGTTAATACAAGTAATTGGGTGACATAATTATATAAACATTATTTAAAAGAGGAAATAAAGCATAAAATTTCCTCATCCCCAGAAATTATTTTCATATAGAGCTTTAACTGATGCAGAATTGTTTTGGGAAAAAAAAAAAAATTAAGTCAGTAATTTCTGACAATCTGAGTCTATTTAAATTGGTACATGCTAACCATTCTGAATGCAGATCTCAATGGGAATATTCACTGTGTTCAATGCTAAACCCACACATTTTTTATTTTTCCACTGCCCATAAAAAGAATATTTACCAAACAGAAGACCAATGTCTTCTCACTGAATGCATTGCACATCTAGCATAACTCTACTGAGGTCTGTACGTTTCTCCAGAATTACTTCCAAGGGCAGGAATACTGTGTTCCTTTCAAAGTTTCCTGCTTTCTCTCTGATTTCTCTCCCAAAGTTCTCTTTACCCCATTAAAACACATACACTGGACTCATTCTTTCTTTCTTTTAAACATTTAACTATATATTTCTACCTGGATTTCAGTCCTATGGGCTGTGACATCCAGTTTAAAAGACAGTAAGGGTAAAACCAGAGCAGAATTTACTGGATAAAAAGATAAGTTATATACAAAACAATCTAATGAAACAAACTCACAAACAGAAACCTGGGGAATATTTCAGGATATTTATAACGAGCACCCACAAAACAAATGTGTATAATCCTCTTACAAGTGTAGGTTTTGAGTAACTTAATCATGAAGTGCACATACAAGTCAACCCAAAACTGTTTGTGACATTCACCGCAACATCCAAGCCTCTTCTCATCATCATCCTTTTACTGTGAGAAGAGACTTACCACATTAGTTCACCGTAAAAGTCAGTGATAATTGAATTGTATTTCACCCTCATGAGAAACCCAAACTTTCTAGCAGAAAGAGCCTTGGACATACTATGAAGCATGTTTTCCAGTGTCCCCTTCCATGAAACATGTACTGCCCTTTCTCCTACAAGTGTAGATCTTCCTCCTGCCATATTTGAACAGGAAGATTCTATTAGCTGTTCTTCTTATTTTTTTTTAATTATTGAAACAGTAATAATTTTGAATTACTAAGAACACCGTTCTTTTGCCTTCAGAAGCAATCATTTCAACAAATGGTTTCCTAACATTGATTTGCAATTTTAAGTTCACTTTCCGGTTTTTTTTTTTTTCATACTTTTCCCGTCTATATAGTCGAACTATACAGGCTAGTTCATATAAGATTTTTACTTAAAACATTGATGTACATTTTCTATGATGTTGAAGACATTACAATTCTTAGGTCAAGAAAGGACAATCACAGCTTAAAATATTCATGCAAACTGGAAACAAAACACATGAAAAATATTTACTTGGTGCTATTGCCAAAAGTATCAGAAATGCTCTTAGCACAATCCTCATTTTTAAGGCTTCTTTAATGCCTTTGAAATTCAGATTACAAAATTATAATCTATAATTTGAAGGAAAGATACACAGAATTTACTGTTATTACTAGTGTATTCTTCTTGATCTGACCAAAGAAAGCACAAAAGAAACAGATGAACATACATGTACGTTCTAACTTCCTAACTGGATACAAAGGGCAGTCAAATTGTTCTTGAATATAGATGAGTTCCCTGATTCCTGTGAGTTCCCTGTGAAAAATTGTAATTGCTGTCACCTCTATGATCAGAAAAGCAGGCTTAAAGGAAAAGGAGATGACATGACCCATACGCTGCAGTGAGTACGCTTCTCTTTCTCCAGCTGGAACTCTTGAGTGAACGGTCACCAAAGGCTGCATGTGCTTTGCACGTCACAGTGTAACTCAAGTTACACTGCAATTCTTAATGATTAATAAAAGCTAAGAGTTGAAATTCCTTACTTGTTCTTTTATCCTGCCTGACACAGTTAATCCTTCAATACAAATTCAGAGAACTGAACACAAAGAAGTAAAGGTCTTGAGAGCTGTTGGCAAATAAAGTCTCTGTGTGGTTCAGTTTTCAGCGTTTAGATTTTGCCCATCCCTGCACCACCAGATTACTCTCATAAGATCCAATATTATACCTAGGACTGTCCTTTAAGCAAAACAAGACTGTTTCTTCCTCTTTTCCCTCTCTTTGGCTTTCTCTTCGGATCAGAACTTCCCTCTGCAACGTGCTTTGTTCCAGAAGGTATTTTGATCCTGAGGTTAAATTTGGATCCATTTCCAGATGCTCAAGATTTTCTCTACTGCTTTTAATCTGGACTAGACATATTCAGAAGAAAGGTATAAAAACATGCAGTGAGTTCTGAACAAGACAGTACAGCTATATAATATCAGGAATAAGATCTTGCGTACATTTTCTAAGGAAACTGACTCAAAGGTTTTTCCTTGAAGCCTTAAGCTAGTTAACCTGCAGAATAGAAAGGAACTGACCATTGAAATTTGAAGAACATGCCTGTAACTACATTTATAAACAGCAAAATTGTGTGTCGGTTATAGGAAACATCAACACTTTTTCTCGGAATAGTCAGTCATATCGTTTATTGGAGAAAATCAAAACAGATGGCACTGAGGATGGATCCAATGAAGAAGGCCTCTGGGATTGGAGATAGGACCTTTTTTAATCACTAGTCTCAATGGTCTTAACAAATTTGATATTTTCTGATGCTGTTTCTTAAGGTTTTACATGTTTCCCAACTGCTGACATGGGAGATTTATGTGAACATCGTACACCTTGGCAATGCTCAGAAGCATTTGTTTCTTGAATTGAGGCAGGTTTTAGAAACTGTAACACAATTCATTTTTTACTGCCTTTTCCCCATTTTGCAGAGTTAAGTTATATGCCACTTGTCATGCCATTGTGTCAGAGATGGTGTGGTACAGTGGATTGATAAGTCTTTATTATTCTCTCCAGCTTGTGACTTTCTTTTTAGATTGCTCACTGATCCTCTTTTCAAAGTACCCGCGAAGAGTGGGAGTATAGTAAACTTCTCATCTTAGTGCCAAGTTTGGAGGGGGGTTACTGTATTCTCAGTGATGGCACTTAAATATTCCTTGAAACTACATTAACTTGCAGTTAAGCACTAAACCAATAGGAAACTTAGCCAGATATCCTAAATACATCAATCAAGTAGATTTTTAGTGATGACTGGACCTTTAAGTTATGAGCAAAAAGCAAAAATGAAAATATACTGCAAAATTTAAATTGCAAATCATACCTTTGTCCAGTCCTTTTCACATTAAGAGTGAACTTTAGTACAACTTTCACAGAGCAAAGATTACCCAAATTCCACGTCAAAAACTTCTTAAAGTTCGAATAAATTCAGGGCCAGAGTTCTGTGATTTTGATTGGTACCTTCCCTACATCCAGAACAGGGCAGTTCATTTTTCTATTCAAAGCCATTTCCACAAAACAACATTAAAATACAGTTAAATCTCCTCTACACAGACTTCTTAATTTTTAAAATGATCTTATTAAAAAAGATGAGGAAATTCTCCTCCTAGTTACATAAATATGTAGGACAATAAAAAAATTTAAAAGCTTAGTTTTTATTTGATCCATTCTGTTCTATTGCTTCTACTCTGAAGAATGCACTTTAATCTTTGTACTAAACATGAAGAAATGCACTCTATAGATCTTCAACCATGGAGTCCACCGGACCATTAAGATACAGAATCCCTCTCAAAACTCCACACAGTTGGCAACTGTTGCAGTGAACTAAACAGGCTGGGATTTCAAGTGCTCGATACTATACTTAATAGCTGCAGAAGCTCTTAAATCTTGTTTAGGAAAGAGAGGGAATAATTTACCTAGAGAAAATCCTCCTCTGGCAGCATATGCATGAGAAGGAAAGACTCTATGTGCTTTAAATGGAAATCTGAAATAAAAATTTCTATCATGACGTACTATCATGACAACATTAAACAAACACACAGGATATGTACATAAGGTCTGAAGTATCACTAAAGAAATTCTGCCTGTGCTGCCAGAGATAGAAGAGGGTGCAACTTCGGTTATGTATACCAATTCATAATAAAGTGAAGCAACATTGACCTGTTCATCTCTAGATAGCTCTCACATGTCGTGCATCATAAAATGAACGGTAACTCCAAAAGTATAATGTCAAAACTGGTTAATGCGTATTATCTGATTTTTAGGAAGTGTAAAACTAAGTCAGTTTAGAAATTAGAACAGAAAATATATCTTATTACATGCAATTGCAGCACAGTCCATCCTGCCAATGGCAAAGATCAATGGCGAGGCTAGTAATTCCTCCACTGAGAATAGGTAGGGAGAGACAAAGAATTCCTTTATGTCCTTTTCATTCATCAATAGAGACCACGAAAAAGAGTGCGTTATTTAGTGCTAGTTTCAATTTACATTATTAATGTGAGGAACCAGACTAAATACTGTTCTGTAAGAAAGTAAGCATTGCAAAGGAACAAAACTATTGTAAAGATGCAAACACCTAATTTTAAAAAGTCAGTTCGTTTGTGGATATGTCCTTCTCTCTGTCTGTTTTGATGTACAGCTGTTAACAAGACTTAAAAAAATTAATTTGGATGAAGGATCAATTAAAACTGGTGCTTTTTTCCCCACCAAATCTAGGATCTTAACACAGCCTATGAACAAACAGTTCTATCTTTCTAGAGAAAGTTTTCCATCACACTTCATTAAGGAGTAGTTTACCTGAGGACACGCGTACATATCAGTGGTATGTTCCACTGTACAAAGAACAAAGATCTGCTACTAAAATCAGGTGATTTTATAAAGTTTTCCTGATTAACAAATGCCTGCAGTCCTTACTCAGAGAAAACTCCAGCTGAAACTCCCATGCCACTAAAATCCCAATTGCAGACTTTTTCCAGCATGAATAGTATTTGACATACCCTCCTAATTAATGTAAGCAGTATTACTGCCATTTATCTTTCTTTTTCATTGTTTTTTTCTCAGTTAATTCTCCACCAAAATGCACTGTGTTTTATTGTCAATTGTGATTAAAAAAAAAGAAATGAGCCAAATCAATTACAGTCCTCTGTCAATCTGTATGGTTGAGGCGCAACTTTTACTGTTTTAATTAAATGAAGAAATGGGTCTATTGTTTAAAGGCATTAAAGAAGGCAATTCAAAACTTGAAGCAAAGCCTTTTTGTTTTTACTGAGGGGCAGAGATGCCTATAAAAGCAATGCAGGTCTCTATTTGAAATTTCATAGCAGCTGTGAAATTTATAAGAACCACAGAAACAATTAGCTATGCATTTTTTCTTTTAGCTAAAGTACCACTAATTCTAATAGGTTTAGGTTGTGAAGACATTGTTACCTAAAAAATGTTCCTGTGACTTCAATTCTGGGCTAGCAAGAAGACAAAATTCTTAATGAAGAAGGAAATCTAACAAATGAGCAGGAAAAATTCCGAAGTAAAAACAAGAACAAAAAGCCATATTGGCTGTCAATGGCAGGGGGAAGATTAGTGGAATTATACTGTTTATTATCAATACAAAGCTGATCTTTTATATGATGACAGTAAGTTTCAGTCCTATTCCCATTAAAGTCAGCAGAAGTTTTGTCACTTCAGCTGGAAGAAAAAGAGCCCTCTACATTGAAATAGGCCATCAGGCCAAACTCAGATTAAGTGGTTCACATAGGTGAAATAAATAGACAAAGAGCAAACAAAGACCTCTGCACAAGTTAGAACTCCTCAAGCCGTTCAAACAGTATTAGCACAGCATTTTCAAGTCACAGGAGTAGGCCCTAAAAAGATAAGACTGCCCCAGTTATAGACTGTACTTCCAAGCTGCAATCAGCAGCTGCTGAGTAAAGTGGCTTTCAGGGAATCCTTCCTCTACTCACGGATAGATGTATATACAGTTATGAATGCACACCCATGTAACAAGCTGTTTCTCACGCATGCAGTGGTTTTTGCAGCCATCGCTCATTCCTCTCAGGCCTAGTGAAGGAGCACAAGGTGGGCTACGTGCAATACAGGTACATGCAATACTGCTGCTCACTACATTAAACATGATGTTCCACACATCCTTGGCAAAGACTTGAGATGAGCTTTGGAAAACTCATAGTCTTGCTCACAATAACGCAGGAAGGCATCAGAGGGCATATCTGCTGGTTACACAGTACGTATCACATGTTACAGCCCCAATCCACAGAAAAAGTGAATGACAAAAATTCCACTACCTTCAATGGGCTTGAGAGATCAGTTATTTGTTGTACAAAGTGTTTTTAACCACTACAAACAAAATTTGCAACAACAACATAGAGAATTTTTTGTGGAAACTGAGAGAAAAGTGCCGCCTTACCTTGAATGCAAAAGAAATAACTCATGGGAGGAAGCTGAAAAAATCAAATGTTTTAATCTCATGCTAATTATACTTTTTATATATATAAAAAATACTAAAGTATTACCACAGTATAAATATTTAGCATCTTTACTGTATAAAAAAAAATACAACCTGAGAAACCTGCATTTCAAGAACAGAAGTATTTGTTGTGAATGGGATTTGACATGTGAAACTGGACAAAAGGATTCTCAATCAAGGTCTGTCCCCTAGCAAGCTCTATAGTAGAGGGCTGGCACAAGGGGGAATCCTGAGTAATTATGAAACTACAAAATGACTCATCTTTACTTTTTCTGACTCACTCTTTTTTCATGATTAGCAGAGGCTCAAACACCAAGCAAAGTTAAGACAGGATGCTGTTTATATAGTTCCCTTTTACACTCCAAATATCCCTGGGCCAGAGGGATCACCAAAGAAGCCAGCCTAAGAACAACATAAAACATTATTACTTTTCTGGTTTTCCCTAAATGCTCTAGGTAGCCGTCACTTTATCCTGTGTACACCACGTTCCATTACTGCCCAACCTAATAAAGACTTCTGTCACAGCGATAGCTTTTCATCTTCAGAGCTCTTTTCTCCTCTCCTGATAAGGCTGCCAACTCTACTCTCTGTAAATGAGCTCATGCGAACACTTTATTTTCAGCTTGTGGAAACAAAAAGGGCCACTGCTCAGCTTCAGAGCTTGAGGGGGCGGTTTTCTATCTTCAAAGCATGACCAAGGCGTTTGAAAGGGATTAAAATTAAACTGGTAAGCTTAGCCTGAAATAAGAAACTTGAAGCAGGACTATTGCACTCACAAACCCTGCTTTTTCTTTAAAGGCTTCTGAAGTCCCTTAAAAATCACCATTTTAACTCATTTTTATTTGTGTACTCTTAAACTTCTGGCGACTGCTTCGATAACACTGCTAGCCAGTAACCCGTGTTACTATCAATAGCCGCGCATAACTGAGCATCTCGCTTACAGGACAGATGGTTATCCCATCCCAGTGCACTCAGTTCAAAAACATGTGAATTGCAGCTTCAGCTTTCTTAGCCAAACAGCAAATAAATTAAAATTTTTTGCAATCAGTGGCATATGTTTGCATCTGTGTACAGAATGACTTGGGCCAAACCTGAATTGACATGTTTCATTCAGTGGCATCCTAAACTGTTGTGTGAAAATCCAACTCCTAGCGCTGTTTGCTGCACAATATGGAGAACGCAAAAGAAAAACAAACTTTTACAAAGAATTCCCTTGTTGTTAAACTTGTTTCACCAGCTAGCTGCCTACTATCCAGTGGCTACAAAAATGCTGTATTTTTAAAAGCTTATGTAAAATGTGTCCTTAGGAACAAAGCAAATTAATTCTCCACCTCTTAAAATACTTTGCTTCTGTATCAGCTTTAGTTGGCCAGGTGGAGAACCAAGCAAGCAGTGGCTCAGGGAACAGGTATTCCTACCATGTAATATCTGGTTCAAAATCCACTCAAATAAAAATTATTTACTGGTCTCATATTACTAATCTGTCCACATCAAGAATGCCCCAGAGAAGTAGAACATCTTGTTCAGCTCAAGGTGAAAGCCCAACTAATTAGATGCCTGCAGTTAAAACTTAGCAGATGCATGGGTTTAAAGGAAACTAGGGAGTGGTCATTTTGCAAAAATCCTTGAGGAGTTTTAGATACGGAAGTTTCCTTCAAGGTGCTCTCTATCCAGTGTCATTATTCAAGACACTGGAAATCTACTCTTAGTGCCTTATTACCACTGCTATTACTATTTCTAGATTCATCATCTTCAGAGGCCCAATATTGCTGTCCATTGCTGTACATTGTAAGTTTTGGGCAGTTCTAGGTAGCAAGCTCCTTATTGTGAAAGAGATTTAATGGCACAGTTTGAAAACAAGAGTCAATAACATAGCAGGAGAAAGCAAAACAACCTTTCCTGACTGGAAAGATGTCCAATGTGAGTAAGCACGTAACAGAGTCTTGACTTTTTTAACACTGTCTTAAGACGAACGCTGAAGGTTACTCAGAAACTGCCAATGACCACTGAAGGACAGAATTTCTATGCCAAAATTACAGCACATTTCTGTAACATATTTTTAAATAAGAAAGGCAATGCAACATTCTCTCTAAGAAACTTCTGGAAGAAAGAAAGGATTAGAAATGGCTATGTCCAAAGGTATCACAAAACACTACAAGAAAACATGAAGCTGGTCAGGACTGAACACCAAAGAAAAGATGAAAAGGAACCTGGACAGAGAAGGACTTCCTATACCACAGAAAAAGAAAAGGGCCTCTGGGAGATGGTTTGACTAAGTTCAAAGGGCCAGCTTCTGAAATCATGGCCAGTAGTCAAGTCACCTGTTAGAAACTGCCTTCAAGCAAGCAGCAAAGCCCTGGTTAGTAACCATGCTCAGCTTCACAAGTGTGTCCTTTTCTACACGCTCAACTAGGCATCTTTTTGCCCAAATCCCATCTTCATGCTCCCTGGTGCCTTGTGCCACCACAAGCTATTTGATATTCCTGGGTATTAAAGGCATCAGAGTCCTGGAAACAGCCTGGCTAGGAAACAGCTTTATGTAAATGCTTGAGATGTTCTCAGGAACCTTACTCACTTCTGTGAGTGTAAGAGTCTGACGTGGCTCTCTGACTGTGGGAGAGACAATGTCTCTGTGAATGTTCTGTAGAGTTGTGAGAAAAGCAGCCACTGTTATAACTAAATCAAGCTACAGACTTGAAAGTCATGCAAAAACAACAAATGTTTTCTAAACATGAGCATTTTAAAACCTAATTTAAAATTTGAGTCATTTTAAGAAGTCCTATGAATATATCCTATGAAAAATAGCTTCTGCATATCAAAATACACGGCACATTGAAAACAATACTATTAAATCCAAAGGTGTATATGCAGGATAGATCTCAAAACAAGTTAATGGCACAGCATTGGCCTGATCCTGCTTCTGCTACCTACAGCAATTTAAAAAGCCTATTATCTTCAAAGGCACAGGGCTACATTACTGAGATTTAGCAGGCCCCCTTCCTACTCTCATAGCATCTACACAGCACTACCATAACCCTACTATTCTTAATCGCAAATTACGTTATCAAGAACTGGGGCCTCTGGTCTCTCTGGCCAAGCCATTAATCTGTTCCTATTAGCATGTAGGGTCTATAATGGAAGCTGGATACAAAACCCATTAATAGTAACTAATTGCAATTGACTAATTGATGACAAGTGACTGATCTTAATCATAGGGAGGGACTCCAAGATCTTCTCTTATTCCAGAAGAGAGGTACTTTTGCCACTCCTAGAAAAGGTACTTGTTTCACATAGCTCAAAACCAGTTAGCAATTCCCAAGAATATTTATACCACACAGCTGCTATTTTGGATTATTGGCATATATGGTATTTGGATGCCATACTCTGTTCACTTGAGGCTGTTACATCATGGATTCATTACATCACAACGTAACTGAAAATGAAATTGTAAATCAACATTTGTTCTGCCCTGTCTCAAAACAACCATCTTCTAAACACTATTGTGACATTTAAAAGCCTGTATTTATCATCTCTTTAGTTAACATTGTTACCAGAGAGGATGTACAAATTCAACTTTTGTGTCTGCCAGGGTTCAGATTTGGTTGCTGCTGTTTGTTTCTTTTTAAAGGGAAAGAAAAATTGAACTCATTTGCACCCTGAGATTTAAATTTTTTTGAAGTATTTCAAGTTTAACCCAAGCTAGATTAATATTGTCTCTCTTCTTTCATCACGGAAAGGTACATCACAAAAGGAAAGCAACTACAGTTGAGAATAATTTCCATTTCCATGTGACTTTCTGCTCCACCACAGAAACTTTTCCACCTTTCTCCACTTGAGAATTCTTCTTTTAGAAGTGGCACGCACTTCTGTTTCCCTCCACAGCTAAAGGTAGTTGAGAGAATTTAATGACTTGGTGGACAGGACAGTTAAAAAACACCTACCAGGAAACGTCTTGTTGTGTAAGACGCCTACAATTTCTACCACTCATTCACAGCAATGGACTTTGAAATGGTCCTTAACAAGCACATGGGCATTAAAGAAAATCTAAACAGAGTTGTAGTGCTCCATCAAAAATTTTGACCTAAGACCACGAAGTGCTTAGTGTTATGATAACTCTTGAGCAAAGACTGGAACATTTGAAGGGAAAAAATTCTTTCCTATCAGAGCAGAGGAGGCAGCCCTATCATCTGGGAAAAAAAAAAAACAACCAAAACCCACTATTTTAAATAGAAGATCAGCGGAACGTAGATTACATTAGGAAACAATGCAAAACAGATTTTGTAGTTAACTGAAATAAACCTGAATGGTAAATCTAGGGTGTTGCCTGTCTAGTCCAATCCCTTCTTCTTTGGTTTGTGTTCATAAGAGATTTTGCTGGCTATCTTAATCACTTTGTATCATGCGGTAAACTCGAGAGAATAAGCAAAGAGAATCCTCTCAAGGCCAGTAGCTGAATTTGGGTCAGACTGCAAAAAATGGTTTAGCGGCCTGCACTCCCTGTCTACTAAAGCTTTCTACCTGGATGGCTGTAACTCTGCTGAATTACTAAGAATAATGTTTCCCTGTCTCAAAAATCAAGTGGACATTGCTTCGAATAGCAAATACTGAGCTTCAGGAGAAAAATACTGTTTGTAAAAATGTAAGAGCCTCTTTAAAAATCACTATTCTATATTCTGTCATGTATATATCTAACAAGAGTATTTACTCTATAACTCTTACTTCAATAATGATAGTTCTGAGATATCCCTCCTATGCCTAGCTTCCTTTAAAAAATTACTGCACTTAGCTAGAAAAAAAACCTTTCTGTTTTTTATCCCTCAACTGCTACAGTTCTCAAAGTCTTCCATATTTTCAGCTATTATCCCTTTCTTGCAAAGAGCCCACTTAATAACGTTCACTCTAACAACCTCATTTATTTTCCAGAAAATTAACTCAGTTTCAACCCTGATTAATGATTTCATCTAAATGAATCAAATTAAAAATTGAAAATTATATTTCAAAAGCCAAAGAAAAAAAAATTGACCATTTCCAGTTAACAAATGATCCTTTCAAATATTAAAAGATGACCATGAAGAGTGCGTGATAGTAATGAAATCTAACTGGGGCCTACTGCTTATCTGGAGTTCATGAAGGGGGAGAAAAGGAAAAAAAAACCCTTCTACATTGTTAACACTGAAGTCTCTTGGGATGCCAAACTGACTTCCACTTCGTCTTTGCCTGTAATCAGCACACCAAAATAATATGCGAATTTCACTGTTAATTAAACTGGTAGGGTTGGAGATGCACCAATACTGAAGAGGGATTAGGGAAGCACATAGTACCAATAACCACATCTGTTAACAAATCCGAGTCTGTGAAAGAGCAATTTAACCTTCCCAAAACCGCTAATACCTAGTTAAAGGCTGTCTACTAGGGATTCAAAAGATCTCGGTTTTAGGGAAAAAAAAAAGGTCAGCTATATTAATTCAAGAAAAACTGGTTATTCAGATGACATTATTGTAAGAGAGGTCCAACCCATTAGACCCTTGATTCTCTTACAAAAGGAAAAGCAATTTTTTTTTTTTCCTTCTTTGTTGCACTGGTTAACTTTCTTCTCAAAAAAATGCAGTTTGAAAACAGTGATTATTCTACATATTTTCCCAGTTATGATGCTTATCAACTAGTAAAAAGTAGTCACCACTAATATTGACATATGAATAACATTGCATTTTAATTACAAATTTACTGATGCCATATGAAATATTCAACAGAAAACTGGAACACATAACATTCTTCTTGGAATTGGGCCAAAGCATAGAGACCGATACTGTTCTACTTTGCCACGGCAAGGAAGATGCTAGTGAAGTTTCTGCTTACCAGTTTCACTTTACTGAAGGTTCAATGCTTGCATCAAAGATGCTTTATAGTCACCTTTGTAACTGTATGGAGTAACCATATAGAAGCGATTGGTAAAGCTGTATATTTTTTGTGGATCAAGCCTCAGCATGTATTTATGTCACACAGATGTCTCTTATTTTTCTGACCCTCAGGAAACAGACTGTCCCATTCCATTGCTCTGAGCCAGGCACAACTCCAGGAGCAAGGCCAAAAAACATAGACATTTCTGAAAATTTAGGAGTTACCTGATGACAGAAACTGTAGGCCAGGCCAGTCAGGCATTTCACAAGCTTTCCAAACAAACCTGACATACATTTGTAACCAACCTGTAATACACTGGATAATGAAATCCTGGCACCGATGATGCCAATATTTCAAGTTATGCCAATCTGGATGCTGGTTTGGTGATGTGGATTGACTCCAAGCATGCTGGGTAAGAACTGCAATATTTACTTTCCATTATGTAAACCGCTGCTGAACCTAGGTTTCCACTGAAGGCAACAACAAATCAACCTGGAGTGCAACTAGTCCATCCTAATACAAAGATCTATGTTAAAGGAATAACAAGAGTTGAGCTGCAAATAAACTGAAAGAAGCACAGTCATTACAAAAATGAATATTTACAGTGATGAAACGTTACTGAAGTATTTCTCCTACAAACTCTAGAATTGTTCTGGTAGCTCTCTTTTCTAAATACCAGGAAAAATGTATTTGAAAATATAATTCAATATTACTTATCCTCACTGAGAAATTGGAAATTATTGTGGTTTTGTATAAAACAGTGTTCTAATCAACTTTGGCTTTGCTATATTGGAGTATTTAGTATCAGCTCACTCTCAATTAATGATGCTTTTTACTCCTCCAAATTCTAGCCATTCAGAAATTTGGCTTTCATTAATTCTCATGAATCAAACACTCACCTTGGCTTACTCTGGTAATTTCAAACTTTGATTAGAGTAAACACAATCTCCCCTTGGTTCCCACAGATTTCACTAGTATAGAGATCCCTGCTGGTCACCAGCAGTGTGCACTAGAGGCCGTATCCATGTACAGAGTGATTTACATTCTTTTCTACAAAATGAACAGTTTTTTTTCTAAAGGCCTTGCAACACCCTGATTTTTTATCTACTGGGAGCAATTGCATATTGCGGTATGTATGCACATACTGGTTTTTGCAGCCTAATCATCACCTTTGAGCTACCAACTGGTAGCTCTTTCCCCTTTGCAGTTTTCCTACCTGCCATCTCCTTTAGCAGCTTTCTTCTTTTCCTGTCTAACGTTGGCTGCATAAAGCTTCACTCCTACATTAGGTGTACCTTTAATGCTATGAGCAGATGTGCTAGCCTGCCATGTTAGCCATACCTTTGATGCTCACTATATCAGAAACAATAAAGCCCAGCACTGTGATCTCACAAACACGAATGAACATCAGCTTTGCAAGTAATCTGTGGTAGAAACAAAAAAAAATCTTGCAATAATTGCAAGCATTTTCTTTTAAAGCAATGGGGAAATAAGATGCAATACCACATACCTTTAATTTTAAAATGTCCATGAAAAGGCTTTTCTACATTTCTGTTTCCTACTACAAATAAGTCGTTCATATCTTTTCTGTCCTCCAGGATATGTATTATTGCAACTCCCTCTTTACAGTGGATGACTACATGACATTCCTTTAGAAGCCCATCAGTTGGCACTCTTAAATCCTACAGACCAATTCAAGAGTGCCTTTTAATTGTGTTTAATTAAATACAAAAAGTATTTAAGCTTATGCAGAGAGTTAAAAACAGCCTTAAATTTGCTGAATTTTTGCTAAACCTCATTTACATAAAAAGCCACGATATATTTGTTACCAGGAACTCTGCTACTAACAGTCAAAGAGACAAGATGCTGAATGCTTAATGAGACCTGTTTTTCTCATGGCAGAACAGAGCATTAACTTGCTTCAGAACCTGCATCTACAGAACGTATTCCAATGCCTTGGTTCAAAAGACAGGAGTGAATCTTAGCGTTTTCTCCACTTGTTTTGGTTTTGCATTTACTAGGGATCTTGCTGAGGGGTTTGGGGTTATTTTGATCTTGGCATCTTTCCCTTAGGTATTTTATTTGTGTAGCATCAAACTGAACTTTATGCAATTACCACTTAGATGGCAGCAGAAAAAAAAATTACTTATAACTGAGGGCTCAGACAAAACAAACTCATGTAAGCTACTTCAAGAAATACAGCTTTAATTCAACTTATGTGAACAAGAAAAGAAGCTTTAGAAAACAAACGATGCATGTTTAAGAAGCTACAAACCTTCTACTGCAAATTTACCAAACAATTAATTATAGTTTCTCAGAAATGTATCCAACCAGAAATAAAACCTATAAAACCACCACTGAATTCAGAATATCACACATTTTAACTATAATATAAAACAGGCATCTTTCTAGAGACAGAAACAATGGAAAACTATCTGCCATCACATTTCATGATCAGAATTGCTGGATTTTAAATATAAGATAGCTTATGAGTAAATAAATAGTATATAAATGTTACATAATATATGACATGTACAGGTACTATATATATAGACTTGTTGTGTGTATATATCCTTGGTGTATTATAGTGATATGTTATCACTCTCAATACATATGCTACGGGAAATAAAGTATACGCATTTATACTCACTGAACAACACATTCTCATTCAAAGTCACATTAAATTGGCCAACAGTGTTGGCCAAAGCTGAATCAGTTTCTCCGGGGAAAGCAAGAGACACACGCTTTGACAATCACCAGTCCCTCCATAATCCTGGCTCTTTGCACTAAAGCATGAGGTTTTATACAAAATGTCTTAATTTCATATTTTTTTATACTTTTATTAAGCCTTATTCTTGATAATAGCCAAAGTTAAAAAGAAAAACAAAAATCAGCTTCAGTAGTATATTTAGGCAGACGAAATTTTATCCTAAACACGTTAAGTTTGGCAAAATTTTATTACTAAAAGGGCACTGATAAATTGAGAAACATAAAGGACCCTGAAAGATGGTCACTACCAATCCCATATTTATTCACAGTGTCTTTCTGTATGTAGCATACTCTGGACGTGGGGCTAAATATTTCTATCTGCATTGATACCTGCTGATAGAACCCACTTATTATTTTCTTCCAAACTCACGGGCTCTATGAAGAGATCACAAAAATGCCTCACTTTTTGTCTATTAAAACATCGGAAAAGCCTGTCCCCTCCAGACTACTACAGTTCAATTCACACTTCCTCTAGAGTAGCTGCATTTCTGAAGGAACATCACTGAATGTTGAATTCCTTAAATTCAAAAGGAACAAAATGGTGAAAGAATAAACAAAAGCCTCTGTTTCATCCCTTAGAGACGAAAGCAGTAAGACATTCTTAAAAGCATGAGAAACTGCTCAAGTTGTTGCTATCTATGTAATACCATGAAAGTTGATTTTGGTTTACTTGTTTTTCCTTACTGTTTCCAGATAGAGGTCTTAAGTTAGGAATGAGAAGAGATATAAAGGACCTGAAACTAAATTCACATCAGTAGTATAAAACAAATCAGGGAGTAGTAATAAATGTCAGAGCTGTAGCAGCAAAGGCGAGTCACTGTTTTTTCTCATACTTAAAGTGAAATACCTAGCTGTTATCTTTGTGCCTGCAGAGCCTCCCTATTGTAGATTCAATAATACAAGAGGCTTCTTATCAGCAGCCTGGGTGACTGATTGGAGCTGTGATATGTTTAGACAATGCACTGTATTTAACTGAATTTACAGATGCCCCAACTCAGACCGGAGTAGTAAACGCCAGAGACTAATAGGAAATTAAACATGTACAATGGACTAACTCCATTTGCTCTCACACACTGTAATGTGTTTAGTTAACTTACTCATAGTCACACTTTATCTTTTTCTCCATGGATTCTCTAGGATATGTTTCAAATTGGTCAAAGATTAAATCTTCCTTTCAATTTTTTCCACTATTTTATTGCTCCTTTCCCTTATTATTTGCCACTCTTTCTCTTGTGCAGATAAGCTAAACAAGATGACCCCAGGTATACTCTGCCAACCCAATTATCAGATAGTCAGGAAGTAAAGCAAGGGTGCAGAAGACTCCATAATACTAATATTACTATAACATGAGAGGAACAAAATCTGAAAAAAATCTGAAAATCTGAAAGCAATGGTTTATTTAGCCCACTGGAAAATTAAATGTGAATTTTAATGTACCTGGTAAGTATCAAAAAGCAAGTGAGACAGAGTGTATGGTGAACACATGCAGTCACCTAATTCATGTAAGTTTAAAGTAACAGTTATTCAGCATTTTCATTAATGAAAACAGTATCAAATAAGTACACTCTGAATAAACCATTCGGAGAAGCTGAGGTTCTAAATAACTTCTGAATTTTCTTCCCTCTAACAGAGAGGAGTAACTTCTTTTTAGATAAATTCTAGGACTGATCTGTGTATCTACTCAGGTCTCTTGAAGAAAAATATTTCAAAACCAAATTCTTCATTAACATACAAACCACAGAGTGTGGCTGTATAGCACTTATTAAAATTAAACATATTTTACTAATACAGAAAAAGAAAAAACATTGAAAACAAAACATATTCGCACAGCCAGAAACACCTTTAGCCATTATATTTACTATTTTAGTTCTAAAATATTCAATTAAAGTTTATATTAAAAAATCTTGGGTCTGAGACAGAAAAACAGGACATATAAAAGCTTTCCAGACACATACACAAGAAGAGACAAAATCAGCACTTGCAGCTTTTTTCCAAACTACTACCTGACCTCAATACTTCTTGGGCCAAATCCTGCAGATAAGTAGCCTGGCAGATTTAGACCACTTGCAGAAGATAGGACCAGAATTAAGACTAGGTAGGTAAACCAGTGGAATATACCTTATCAACTTGCCAGAGAATGAAAGAACATTTGCAAAAAATATTCACCCACTCTCCAAATACTATCTGCATAGCAAAGTTAATTACTTGAATGCTTGTCTTGAAAGAATCAGTTATTAGGTCTCTGATGGAAACAACGTATTAGAATGACAGATTTTCAACCTGATCAAATAAGGGAAATCCCAGGCTTCTAATTTAGACAGCGTTCCTACAAAAATATATTTCTAGGCTCTGGGTTTGGGTTTTTTTGGATGTTATAAAAAGGACATAAGATATTACCATTAGGCTTTACTTAATTTTTGCCTGTCCTATTGAGATCTTTATCTATTTCCATTCCTCAGTGTATATATATTATCCACATGGAAATTAATTACTAAAATGGTAGTTCTCCTACAGCTTTCCCCGATACAATTTTGCCATTGTAAAAATCTGTCTTTTAAAAAATGGATTATTATTTTTTTCTACCAGAAACTACGTTTAATTCTTGGGTAAGCCCTCACTAAACAGAGACTAATAAAACAATCATTATCTGGCAAATTTGGCTTCATAGAAAGTTTTTTTTCAACTAGTGGGTAGTACTACCAATGTTACTTTTCCTACTCAGGTCTGATAGGTATTTGCAGTACAAGACATGGATAAATCTTTGACCAATCTTTAATTAGCATCAGCAATGAAATATTTATTCTTTTAATATGAATGTAGAAATCCAGTGAAGCTGTATTTGCATCTTTTATCAATTTAAATAATATCTTGCTTTATTGCTTTTGTCTTAAGAACAGACAGGTTGAAAAATTTTTTGTACCAATAATAAATTTCTGGCTGCCATGGTCTACATTGTTACAGTAAATATTTAATACTGCCATTTAGATCACGGAGATCTCCTGAATGTGGAATTCACAATGTTCTGTGACAGATGTGCAAATGTGTGTGTCCACTTCACAAACCACTAAGAAAAGTATTAGTAAAGAAGTTAAGGGTTTCTCTAATTTTCCAGCTATAAAACAACTGACCTTTTATACAAGGGACTGAACTACTTGAGTCATTGAATCCTGTCCCCCGTAACGGTAAGCAACCATAGAGATAAATAGCTGGTTTAAGTGGGTCCACATACAGAATTCTGCATACAATGGTGCCACCACAACTCGCAACATACACTGAACTACACCCACATTGAAGAAAGAGAACCATGTAAATGGATATAAACCATACACCTCAAGCTGTAAACAAAAATACATACAAACAGAAGTGCTAACTATCATCTATATGTTGTCACCATATTGTCATCAGGGTATCATGGCCTTCTATTATTGCTTCTGCTTTTTGCAACAGAGGGGATGTCTGGTGACTGCTGTCAAAAGTGACATTGACACAGAAGAATGGAGAGTATGAATGAATGCAAGAACACACTCTGGCAAAAATAATACAAACATCACAAATGCAATGCAAATGAATGGACTAGTGAGAGCCTATAAATAATTAGCAATGTTCTTGATGGTCTTCTCCCTACTCGTTTGTTGTTACTGCACTTTCCACAAACCTATCATATGTTGTATACCGTGTCTTTGCCTTCACTTTCATTACACTACTTAGTCTAAGTAGATACAAGGACATTATCAGGAGGGAGTTATCTGTGTTTGTTGTATGTGCTGGAGTTTTAAGAGAGGACTGTATTGATAGCGGCATGGTGTGGTTTATATTTGTACTTATCTGACTGTAGTGTAATGGAGTTCAAAATTCCAGTAGAAAAGCTAATAAAAAATACCCAAAATAGCAAGAGGGAAAAGGACTGAATGTATGAAGGGGATACAAAATTAGACTGACATCATCTTTCATAAAATCGGGATTAATAAGCCAGACTTGTTGGAAATATCTGTCAGGATGTTATGGTTTAGTAGTAAGAGGTTCAACCTGTATCACGTAGCTCAGTGACAGTGTTGCCAGTTATTGCAATGCGATTAAAAAATGCACCTTTTGTTTATCGGTCGTCAAAAACGAACAGCTAATTTATCAGCTCAGTTATCAATTCAGTGGAGCAATGCCCCATGCACATTAAGCATCTGAAAGACAAAAATTCGTAGAAATCTTTTATATTTAGGGAAAATAAGCTAGTCAAACTTGCAAATAATTTTCTCTCTGATAAAAATTTAGTATGAAAATTAATTTGTCATCTTTTGCTACTTTAGACTGCTTTTATTTAAATACATTTAAATAAACCTTCCTGGGACTGATTAGATGATAGTTCGGTATAAGGCTGTACGACATGTATTGCTATTTGTGTCATCATTATCTACACATGACTAAAGATAACTGTCACCATCATTTACACTATGCAGGGAGCACACATCTACGCACTTCATTACTCCATCTAAATCCCCTTACAGTTACAAACACTGTGTAGCCATCCTCAGGTTTAGTCTACAAAGACAAGAAGTCAGAAGACAGAGAACATCAGACCTGATGATAGATTATCTAACCTTAATTTCTGTGTTCTCTTTCATCAGACGGTATCCAGAAAATTAGGCAAATAACACTTAACTTTGCAGATTCACATCCTTTTGCTGTGCGTTATTACTAGCCTGTACACATATGATATTCCAGATACATTTTTGAAACTGAGAAAGACTAAATAATTTGCAGTATTTGTGAGTACAGAAGTCTTTCTCTTTCACATAGTTTGTTAGCAAACTTTTAACTTAAATTTCAGAACTGCACCACTGATTGCTGTCAGAGGGCCCCTATCACCTTAGCTTGTAGCAGGAAAATCAGAGATGAAAGAAGGGTCAGTTAGTCAAGCTAGGAATAGTCTGGCCCATTTGTCTTCCCTTGGTCCCATGCTGCTTGAGCTCATGTCCGCACATGATCTGGGTCAGTCCCAGAAGTCAATTTTCTGTTCTCTTTCTTCTTCTCTCCCCAGGAAAATGTGTTTGTGTTTTAGACCAAACCAGCGCTCTCAAAGCAGTGAGGGCCCAGTTGGTTCATAAGCTGAATCTGTGTTGGAAGATAGCAGCCTGGTTCTCTCTCCCTCTCCAGGGCTACAGCAACTCCATAATTATTTATTATATTGTCAACTGACAACGTTTTCCTAAGGAACGAAAGCAAAAGACAGACAAAGGCAATTTTTCACTATTTGTATTCCAGCATAGGCTGAATGAATTTTACAAGAGAAAGCATAAACATTTCTATACCCCAAGACAGAATCCTTTGCCAAATAATAAAATCCTGCTACAAATAATGGAGATGGAAAACCTTCTCCAATAAAACGCTGCAAGACTGTTGGGTAAATACAAGATGTTTAGTCACTCAAAAGGGGGGGATTCTTACAAGGTATGGTTTGTGTTCTCTGCTCTCTAAGAAGCCAAGAAAACACACTGCATTTGTTACTTGGAAAGGAACTTCCCATTTTTGACATGTGAACACACACAAGAAAACCTTCTCCCAATAGAGAAGTCACATTCTAGTCTCAAGACCAATGGAAAGATATTTAAAGAACTCACTGGGCAGTTCATACCTCCAATCCCAGTCAGAAAAAATGACATTTTCGGAATATACACATCTCCTCAGGTTTGTATGAATTTTGGGGAGAGTTTGTGAGATTTTGATTTTCATACTGGCAATTGGGAATTTGAACTGGGTGTACAGTCCCTAAAGTTGTCATAAGAAAGGGAGAGGACATGGTGCGGTGAGCCTTCCAAAGCTTTCACTGCTTCAAGACTGAAGCACTGGAGGACCAGGCCTGGATTAACAAGGAGCGAAAAGAAGTGGTTCTTGTCACAAATGGACAACTTCGAAATTATGAATGACATACCTCATGAGAGGCCAAGTGTGGAACTTAAGAAAGCACAAGCCTGAAAAAGGAAGCCATAAAGAAGTGGGAGAAGGGGCTGGGGGAGAACTGTGGTGTAGAAATGAGGGGGTTTTGCTCACTAGCTACTCTGTAAGAAAACATAATAATGAGAAATATTTTGTCCAAATGTTACCATTTTACTTTCATTTATATTCATGCTGGGTCTTTCCATGGAACGGTGCAAGATTTCAATTAGTACAACCAAAAGCAGGACTTGGCTTAACAAGATGTGCAAATACCATTTTGGTCTTAAAGAAAACTTTCAACAATACCAAGAAAGGGAAAAATTTTCCACAGGAGAAGAGAGACACTTTTTTTTTTAAAAAAAAAAGAGCCTCCTTTTTTCATTTATATGCAATAATATATCTAAATAAGAAGCCCAGTCTACAGATGATAGTTCACAGACTTACTCAGTGTTATCGCCAAATAATTTTTCTTATCCCACTCCCCTTTGTAAACATGATGATTCAAGATTCTTCAGAGATTTAAAGATGTTTAAGTTTAAATTTAAGGGTAGAGGCTGGCATTTCAAACTTGAATAATCAATACATCATGAATCAATAACATCCCCTATGATGAGGAGATTTTTAAAAAAACCTAAACTATTTCATATCAACTTACAAAAAGAGCAACTTCTTGCTTTGCTACTACAATGAAATATCACTTACAAGCTTTTCAAGTCCATGTTGTCGATGTTGCACTAAATGTGAAAACTGTCTCCCTGATTCTGCACCATGCTTTACAAAAAAACCACACCGTTTGCAGATCAAAGGGAGACGATTTATGCTTTCATCCCAGCTGACGGACGATTAAATTAAAACAGATCAGCAGTACAGTGCATGGGCAGGTGGCTTTAGCTGCCACTGTCGGCCTCAGAGCGATTAAATTGCGGTGGAGATGGAGGGCCTTCCGCTCTCATTCCCGCACTTACAGATCAAACGGTGACAAATGAGATGTTACTGCTCTTGTAAAGCAAGGCTACAATCTGTCAAAATCCAACATAATTTGTGACCCTACGTGACATCCTCTTTCTCTTTTTTTTGACATTTGAATACAGTGATTGTACTAGAGTCAAGTCCATTTAAGTGAATATAGTCAATTCTATCTAAAGGAATATAGCCTGTTAGCTCCAACATGGTAGCTGAATATATATCTGGTTAGTACTCCAGCGACCCTTTGTGTTAAGTGCATACCATTAACAATGAATTCTGATTTTTCCAAGTTATATAATTTGATATCTTGACAGCTCAGACACTTAAAGCACCACTATTTGTTTTAAATGGCTTTATTTTATTGTTTAAATGTCAGTATCAAAATAAAGTAATGCATACAGTCTTGTCAGTTCCAGTGCAGGGGGAAGTGTTCCTGCGAGGAAAAAAAGGCCTTAAGAGAGTTTGTTCTAAAAATGGACTAAGAAGTCAATTATGTCTTTTGCTACATCCTCAAATGACTTGCAAAATTTTATTTACACAGGGGTCCTTTGTTTAATGGGTGAGCTTGTCAAGGTACTGAGGAAGGAAGCACAAAAGGACTGCGGCATCTTACTTTAAAGAAACTATCAGCCTAATAAATAAAACCTCCAAGTAAACATAAAGAAAAAACTAACTGTCTGCGTATTCATTTTTAAACATTTGTACAAATTGACATAAATTGGCATAGTGTCACTTGGAAGATCAAAAGTATGAACTCTGCCACAAATTGTAAATTAACACAGTCAGTGAAAATCTGATTTGGAGAATGCTTGCAAGAATTGACTAAATCACTGTATTCTTGCTTTTCTTTTAAGGGATAAATGCGATTTACAACACAGCAATGTTGTTAGATTCTGACCATATCTATTTCCAGTAACTTTGGGGTTAACAAGTTCTTCTTCGGAGCAGCCAAGAATTTACAGCATTTATCGTTCTCTTAACATTTTAAGGTGGGCAGTTTAGCTATCTACCACAAAGCAGTCAAAGATCTGATCATGGGGCTCTTTATATTTTCTGTTGACCATTGATCTTTGGGCTGGATAACTATATCCTCCAGGGAATTAAGTTAGAAACAGCTTTATTTACAAAGAATGAAGATGCATACAAAATCTCTCAAGTGAAAAATCTTAGGGGAAAAACAGATACGGTACACTGCAAAGTATTTATACTTAAGACACATGCAGCACGCTCTGTTTTTATTCTTTAGTTAAAATGTAACCAAAAACTTCTTTCATCACACTTGCATATGTTCCCTGTTGACCATATAGTTCTTAAACTGGAAGCAGTGGTAAATTTGCTAATAAATATAGCAAGCAGCTAAGATGCATGCCACGAAGCTACTGTAGATAATCTGCCATGTGCAGGAAAACCCAGCTAGTGGCTGGCCCCATATTTGGCAAATTATATACACTAATCCTTCCTTATCATGATGACCCTCGTAGCCTGTCTAGGCTTCAAGGCCTGTCAACACCCTATTGTAACCGATTTATAAAAAGGGAGACTCAGCCCATGTGGCCACACTCTATCCTTCTAACCTTGCCTATTAAAGGCAGGGTCTCTGCAGCCATCTGACATGGAGAGGGGGGAGCGGTCATGAATATAGTTTACGTAGGCAACAAAACGGCACTTCACCCTCAACAGAGCACTGCAAGACCCCAGGGTCATCAGGTCTATTATGTCAGGAGTGCATCAGAGGCGTCTGCAACGGCTTATGCCTACAGCTGTGCTGGGCAATAGTCCACTCTCTCAGTAAGGAAGTGCAAACGAGCGTGCTAGCAGGGATATGCAGAAAAAACCTCATAAAACAGCAGGCTCAGAAAAAAAGTCATAATGCAATAAAGCAAGAGCAGAGTTTCTGCTTGCTGCACTACTTTTCTTGCTATTAACTATTTAGGGAAACGACTTCAAATTTAGCATTGGAGTTAACACCACATGACCCAGCTGAACAACGTAAATGCTGAAGGTACTTTGAGCAGAAGAGATACTTCCCAGGTTGTGGTGAGGGGAAGGTGCAACAAAACGGTCCTCTATACAGCAACTTCTTTGCACTAGAGTCTGCAGTTTCTTTTAAACTGCAAGATCACTGGGGCAGGGATTGTCGCACAGTGATAAATTCACTCTGCAAGGCTTGAAAGAAACAGCAACAAATTTTTCTCTACTGTTTGCATAGGAGACTGTATTAGAAATCATTTGTTGATTTGCAGCAAGATATCCTATTGTAATGGCAAACAACCACAGCACAGGATTGTCAACTGGCCCATGTTTAGGGGAGATTACTGGCTTTTTATGAGTTCTATCTGGCTCCAGTTTTCGCAAAGGCTTTTCTAGTTTTATAGGCTGTTGCAAACCACAGAGCAGAGCTGATCTCATTCCACTCTTCTTCCTTCCCTCATCTCACTGCTTCTGATGTAGATTCTGTACCAGTCACAGGGGATGTAGGGCAGGCTTTCACCTTTGACTGTAAGCATGATAGGAGGGGAGAGAAAGGTGGCAGAAGCATTATTAACTTTAAAATATTTCCTGTTCCTCCAAGATGAGAATAAATTGTCCCCACATGACTATGTGAGATAGAGATAAACTGTTCCCCACCCTTTAGGGACCCTCTGCTACCTCAGGGTTCTCCTCATACCTCCCTAAATAAAACTCTGCATTACTTCTCATGAATAACATTTTTAAATAATTTAAAATATGCTGTTTGTTGGGGTTGGTTTTCTTTCCCTCACTGCTTATTATGTTTTTCAGTGACTCCTTCAGATTCTACACCCATCCCACATCTATTGTTTCATTAATGAGGCCAGCCAAGAGTCATATATTTCTATTTAGCTTCCCAGGCAACAAAATGGAAGCACGTGTGTGGGTAATGCTAACACAACCAAAGGCCTCCTAGGAATAGAGCGAGAACACAGCGCCTTTGATTTATAAATAGATATCACTATTTATAATGCATAAACAAAATGTTTCATGATTTGTAACACTAAGCCCAGGCAGTTATACTGTTAAAAAAAAAAAAAAAAATCCAAATGCCTACTGTCTACAGAAATAGAAACACTTATTTACGCAAGCATCATGAGGGCACGGACTGGTATTATATGAACTCTTGCCAATTAAATGAGGCACTCGCTAATTACTGTCCCGTATCTTCAAGGACCAAAGGGGTAGAATAGTGCCATGTGAGGCAATATGGTATCATGTAGCGGAGCTGAACCCAATCCATGTTAGATTTAATGTTCAGAAATGATCACATACTGTATTACTCATGTCCAGCAACAACATTTTGATTACAGGAATGCAAAGCTCCTGGTCTTAAACACAGCCAGCACTTGTTGCTACTGAAAGATTAATGTTATCTCTGTATTTAAGTAACCCTCATATATGGCCAAAATTAGACTGTAAAAAGTCCAATGGTCTCAGAGTGAAATTGTTTTTAGCAACAGTCTACAAATGTGCTGCTTGGGCAAATCATCTGGGTCCCAACAGCATAATGCCTATACAGAGAAGTGTAAGAACGCCTGTCATAAGCAGTGGTGTAATTAGTACCTTGCACTTCACTGCAGAAATTTTTCAGAAAAGGATAAAACAGTTTCTTAATTTATACTGGCCAAGGTGAAGCTTTATTAGAAAAAGTGATGTGGATGAGTGAAAGGGTGAAACTTAATTTGAGGAGATAATGTCCACTTAGAATATAGGGGTTTGCTTTTTATGTATTTTAAATGCAAACAATGCTATTTCTTTCATGAGTTGTGTCACTAATATTTTCAATTCCTACTGAAGCATCTGTATTTGTCACTTATTTTAGCAAGCACACTGTAGGCTTAATGCTTGTTCCTTCCAGCTGTGGAATGAATAAAGATACATCTATTTCATCTCCAGTTCTCACATTGGAGGCATAGCCTATATGCTAAACTGAATAAAAACAAACAAAACAAAAATCCAAAAATATCACAGCTCTGTATGAAAACGCCACTAGTCATACTTGAACAAAATTGTATAGCACTTAAAATTAATCAAAAGAAAAATGTGAGAAAATTTCTCTCTTCTTTACCAGTTCTAGCCACCAAAGCCTCAAGATTTCAGCAAGTGTTCAATGGATTATGGATCAGGACTGATAACTAAATCTGCATAGTAAATCAATACTGCTTGTTAATGGCACTGATAATTTACTACTGTGATTTTAATACCAAAATGCGCATTGTTAAAATATTATGCAAAAATTAACGTACATACTGTATTGCTCCACAAAAGAATTCAAGCATACAGTTATTGTTGTACAAAAGACAATAACTATTAACATTTGATGACCAATTTGGGGTATTAAAATAATAATTTTGAACAAAGATGGCCCACTACTGTTCTCTTGCTATTTAACCTATCATATAATGTTTGTAATATAGTAAAACTGAGCTTGCATTTAATGTGGGACTAAAATTAACCATCACTGAAATCAAGCCTTAGGGTTTTGTTTATCAGCATACGCTGACAACAGAATAAATGAAGTATCATGCTTATGAAAAATTTAACATCTTAAGAAACACTCATGGAGACTTGTTCCTGCAAAATAGTTTTCTAAGCACAGGACCCTCAACCATGTTGCATAGGGTATGTTATTTGCCATATATATTTCATTTTAAATTCCTCTTTTGTTGCTTGCACATAACTATTAATATGCAAATAAATATCTACCTGGAAATGCTTCTTGTGAACATCTCTTTTACCACAGACTGCCCCTTTGAGAGCAAGTCGGCTTTTATCCAAGACCTACTTCTATGGGGTCTATTAGTTTTGCAATTTAAAACTAACTTCTTGCTTCTAAAAAGATAATCCCGAGCAGGACTTTCAGGCACTGCAGAGCTAATAAACCACAGGCAATCACACACATAAAACCACAAAACTATTACAGAATTCAGTGCGTGATGACATACTTTTACAAAACATCTTTCCACATAAAGCAGTTTCCATCTTGTTAGGACAATCCCATCAAAACATTCCATCTCATCATCTTTTCAAGGTTTTTATTTTCCTCTTTTTAACACTGTTCCTATTTGATTTTGTTGGGTTTTTTAAACTACTGGTTAAAACTGTTCTTTCACAAAAATTTTAATTATGTGAAAAAATAAGCCTTTCCCAAGAACTGAAAACAAACGTTTAGGAAATATTTCTCTAAGTAATTGTAGGGAAACTTCCTAAGCAAGTTTACATCCTGTATTCCCAAAAATTGCTTCAACATTTCGCTTTTTTTTTTGTGCTGTCACTGCTTTGTTCATTTTTGATGCTCTGTGCATAGAAGAGAATGAGCCGTTCCTACCTTGCCAGCTTTAACAAAAGTTATTTTTTGAGCACTTGTAAACAAAGGATGCCAGACTGAGCCTCTTCAGTGCTCCAGTGTATACCTTGCCACTAGATTAAAATATATTCCCCAGAATTGTAGAATTACGTGCTTAAGCTTCCATGCCTTCCTTTACATACTCTAGCAAAGACACTTGCAAAAAAGCTGAATTCACCTTATATCATCAGTTATGACTGAATCTGCAACGTTGTTCTGCAAACTGAGGACAAGACACAAATTAATTTTACTGAAATACATTTGCTCCTTCCCAAGCCTGGGTGTGACAAAGCCATCTGCAACCTACTTTATCAATCAGTAGACAATGGTTAAAACTCTATGGTTCGGCAATAAACAATTCAAACTAATCACATAAAAGTGACTAATTGGTTATTGCCCTGTTGTTCTTTAGACAAAGAATTCTTTCATTTCTCTAATCTTCCCTCAATACAGACAAAATCTTTTCTTCCTGCCCAACACAGAAGAAAAAAGAGAGATGGGAGGACTTTATGTCCTTTCCACACTCTACCCCCTTGCCAAAACCAGCGGCTTTCTTAGGGCTCAAGCCTGCTACAACCAATGATCTTCATAATTATCTTCAACCTGGCCCCAGTGACACCCAGTAAGTAGAACTTTCCACTCATGGATGTCAGCCCTCTGTATGCATCAAAACTGCCGAACAGAGAAAGGATAAAACCGAGATTAAAATTACTTCAGACATGCTAAGCATGGACACTTTCTGCATTTCAGTAACATGAGACCAGTCCATGGGCATTCTTGGGTTCTGAACAACACTGCCCTAGCACAGGCGTCCTTGGGAAAACGAGAGGAGGGAAGGAGGAAAATTATACAGAAGAGTCCAGGCTTAAACACTATTTTTTTGCCACACGAAGAACAAGGGAGGAAGCTAGTTGAATAGATATAGATTACTTATAGACTATGTGAAAATCAGTGTGTACCAAGATGACAATTTTTTTAAAAGGCACTTGGACAACTCTCCTGCACAGCTTCTGGCTCATTTGGAGATCCTGTCCCTATATGACCTCTGAAGGTTCTCAGTGTCTGGAAAAGGAGAGAAGCACTAACCTTTGACTGTATTAGATGAAGACATTTGTAGGCTGTAATCCATGGGTTCATGATAATGCATTGGCGCAAACTGAAGCAGAACAGCCTTACATTTTTTAAGAAAAATTGATGACTATCAGCCATTATGACTAAAATTGACATTTCAGAGAAAATTTATAGTCATTCTATACATACTGTACAAATTGTATGTGAACACTTGGCATAAAGAAAAAGCCACCCCTTGATGGACAAAACTAATACTTGTGTTATAAGAGAAAAGGCAGAAGGAGAAAAAGAGGAGAGAGGAGGAGAGAGAAAAGATACATTGTAACGCAAGAAGTTCAGGCCATTCTTTTCTCAAAGTGTGTGCATGACTACAAATGTTAACACTTGCTATTTTTGTAGCAACAGCAAATCCCAAAGTATTTCACAAATCAATCATACCTTGAAAAAAGAGAATAACCATGGGGAGAAATCCAGCAGATAGCTCACAGTGATGTTGTGCAGTAGTTTAGGACAGGAAGTAGCAGGAATACTTTACATCATCAAAATCAGAACTTTACATAAGAATTCTTTCCAGGGAAAGAAAAAACTTCAGGTTGCACTGGTATAATACACGAAAACACTGGAGAGGCAGTTAGAGCTGAGAATGGAAACTTTTCATTGTTTTAAGTTTCTATTAAAAAAAAAAAGACATTATTCTGTGGAAAGCCTATCTGTTGCAATGTGAAGAATGGGGTTTCAGATATACAGAAACACACAGAAAACACTATGGAACTGGACAACTTTTAAATTAATTTATCAAAGTTCCTACAATTCTTTGTTCAAGAAGGCAAAGCAATTAATATTAAGCAAATGAAGTTCACGGGCATCTATCTAAAGCATTTTATTAAATAGAAAGCTGAGGGTGAGATACTGCAATTGGTTAATGCCTGAGGCTTTCATCTCTGGGGACCTGGGTTCAAAGCCTTGCTTAGACAATAAAGCACCAGATTTACAGATGTCAACAAACAAAATTTGATAGTTACTTCTCTGAAATACTGACTATATCTTTATTTGTGTTCGCAAAATTTGTAACTCCAGCAGTACGAGCAATCTTTCCCATACATGTTTCCATCAAACAACCACTTCATATTGGTATAATTGGTCACTAGGACAGAATAAGCAGGCTTTAGGTTATACCTAAGGCACACTGGCAGTAGAAACTGGCCGAATTGTGCTACCAGAGCCTTTTCCGCCATCTTCATCCATCTATTTGCTGATATGACTGTCATCAACATGACGTCACCCACACATCTTTTAAGGGATATTAATGCAAGAATTATTTATATGAAAAAGGTTGTGATTTTACACCCCAAATCTCCATGATCATGACAATTCAGTTTATCCACAAAATCATAATAACCTCTGGAAAATAACCACTATAGATAGATGTTTGCGGCTGGCAAAACCAGTTTCAAATAGCTTAAAATTAAGGGACCCTCAGCTCGTCAAACATCTGAACGAAAGCCTTAATTATATGCACATACTCATGTAATGGCTAGGGAGATGTTGGACGAAGGTTGGACTAGATGATCCTAGAGGTCTTTTCCAACTGAAATGATTCTGTGATTCCATAACTTTTCATACAGTGCACAACTTTAAAGACATTACCCTTATTTACTCAGAAGACAATAAATTAGACTCATCCTTCTTTTCACTTTACTACCTCTCCCTTCTAAACAAAGACACA
>JAVSBS010015031.1:15002-47914 GCA_033124195.1 Coracias cyanogaster | reverse complement strand
AATCTATTGCCCAAGACTACATTCAGTATGACAGACTTTGCAGCAGTCAGAAGTTTCACCATGAAACTGACTTTTAAATAAACTATCTTCCCCATCAGCCTGTCACATCTTGCTTTAAAGGTATTTCTTTATTTTCTAACCCTTTCCCCCTGTGATTAAGTGCATTAGTATCTTAATGAAAATGCATTCTGTTTATTGCCCTCTTGGGAAGAAAGAGGTCATCACACCAAATGCATAAATTGTCATCAGAGACAGTCCGAGCATAATTGCAATTTTGCTGCTCCATGTTTGCTGCACTCAGGGCCCGTTCAAGTCCCCTGAAACATGCGCGGGTTCTAATAATTAGCATAGAGTCTGCCTGAGACCACAGCATTGATGAAATATTTCAGAGTTAATCACACTTTGTAAACACTGATTTATATTGACTACCTTTCTCCAGACTGATGTCTCCTCATTAAATATCACATTAGTGGATTGCAGGATTGCACAAAGACTCAAATGCTCAGCAACTGCTAATTCAACAGGAAGTAATACTTAAACCACTTACATCTATTGAAAATTGGTTAAGTATTTATGATAAAGGAGGTCTGTATGGTGCAATGTATATTCTGCCAATAGAACCAGCGTATTTTGCACAACCTTTTCGGGCCTTTGGGGGCTTTCTCCGTTCTGAATATTGGTGCATGACTGACTTAGCAATGCTGGCAAGTAAAACAGATGTTGGTATCTCTGAATGCTAATGGTTCTTGTTGACAAAACTCAAACTTCAGTCCTCTGCCCCTTCCTTAGCTCCTGAAAATAAAGCTATTTAAATAAACTGAAGGATACAGTGGTAGGAAATTCACCACAACAGTTCCTGTAAAATTTCTTTCTGATACGCATTAGTGAAGTTAGGAAACAACATTTCAAGAAGGATACAGTGGAAAAGATGGTAAGGGCAAGCTTAAAAAAAGATTCACATTATCTGCCAACACTCTAACGAGGCATTCTTAGTGAGGCACAACCACTACACAGGGAGACCTTCAAAGCCTTCACAAATTGTATCTGATTAACTTCATCATATTATAGCAACAAATGTATTACCATGCCTATTCAAAAAAAAAAAGAAACAGAGAATCAGAAATGCTTTGCACAAGATCAAAGATATCTTTGCACAAGGTCAGAAACGATCTTGATCAAAAACAAGATGGAGATTACAACACAGAATTTCAAGCAGCAAAGCTTTGTACCAAGGCAAGTGGAGCACTCCCACTATAGCCAGGGCCCTTCTGCAAAGGCACAGATGTCAACACCAAAAAGCAGTAGTCAGAAAAATATAAGCAAGATTGCCGATTTCCCTAAGTAGACACTTCTAATCCACACCTTGACATTTCAGTTTTGTGCAAAACCCTGTGAAACACGGCAAGGGTCTGTACTGCACAGCACATTATGCACAGACAATGTAATGTTTTTCTTGCAAATTCTTGCCACCTAAAGAACACTAAAATGAGCTATTATTTTAGTCACTTAGATTCCAGTACTTTAGCTTAGAGGGAGAATCTTCTATCAATTTAGGCTGCTTTGCTTTAATGAATTATATTTTACAGCAGATGTTCAATCTTAATTTTCAATGTGGGAAAATAAACTTGGAAGATCTTGGGAAGAGTTTCTCCAATGAACTCAGCAGAGTTACAGTAATTGGATTTATTGCTGCAGGAAAGATCCACATCTTACCATTGGCCATAACTGGTTCCCTAAAGTGTTTTAGCATTTTAGAATATTGCTAGATTTCTGTAAGAGTTCAAGGGAACAAATATCTTGTCACCACTTCACATATGAATGCAGTATTTTATCAAATATTGCCACAGATGGGTTTCATTTCTGTCAGTGAGCTTTACTTAAAAGAAAAAAAAACCACAACAAAAAAGTCAGGTAATTTTGCAATGGATATGTACCAGGATGTATATCACACTCAAAACACATTTCACCTAGCACTTAAAGTATGAGTGGACATATTTTTGGTAAAAACCTAAATCTGTGGCACATGGAGGGTCATTAGAACTCTCGTAATTTCTTATTTACTTCTATACACCAAAAACAAAGAAACAGAAATTATTTTAAGAAGCGTTTGGGAATCTGTACAATTTCACAGTTACACTACATCTGCTTCAAGATGCTCAGATCTGCATTTTATTTCAATCAGGAAGATTCAGAAAGAAGCTCTACCATTTACTTGCCTACCACATGATGCTAGAGGCTGAAACTGAGCAGCTACTAAGAGTGTAAGTTGAGTTCGCCCAGTCCTGTCAACAGCTGGAGAGGTAGCTGTGTTATACAGCGAACAAAATCAACATGGCAGCTCTGAGCCTTTAAACCGGGCTGACAAGAACAATCGAGCAATTTATAATATCTCCTGGCTGGTTTTCAGAAAGGACTGGGCTGTGATTACTTATTTCAGAGTCTTTTGTACAATTAGTTTGCAGGCAATATAATTTTCTCACTTACTCCTTAATAGAATTGTGCAGCTAGCTGGCTGATAGAATAACAGCGTATATGTAAAACTCCTGCCTGAAGTGCCAGGGAATAATTTGTATATTCCTTTCAGTAGCATAATGGACTTTTACAGTTTGGCAGTTAAAGGGCTGAGTAATGTAAATTAGTATGACGTTTGAAAATAAAAATATATGTCAAATCTTCACTCCCCAAACACATTGCCCTGTGCTATAATACAACGGGATTTCTGCCAGCCTGAGCCTCTTTTCTCTCCTCATGCACTGAGGAACGTTTACTTAAAAACAGTTTCTTTTTGTCTACTAAAAATTTGTTAAATTTTATTATCTGAGTCAAAAGATCAGAAAATACATCTAACACACTGTTCCTATCAAGAGCAACTGGCTCACTAAAAATATTATTCCATTTGATCTTGAGATAGCAGATGAACTGCTAAAACTTATGCTTCATAACTGGCTCTCTGGTTTTAGGTACTTCAGACTTTTGGATCTTTACACAGCTTGAAGATAAGTAGGCCAAGATACTATTGTTTTTATCTCACAGATGAGGTTTGGAGGACTGAGAACTATGACAAAGAAGAGGCCGTTAAAAGCACTGGGCCTTATGCTTTGGCGTCTTATGCCAAATGAAATCATTGTCATGAACAGCTACAACTTCAGAACCTCACAGATATGAAGAGTGCGAAGATGGCTCTGGAACCTGGCTCCAATCTGTGGGGCAGGCTGAAATATGGGTCTCTCTTCCAGAAATGCTGACAAGAATAGAAACTGCAGATAGAAATTCTTAGCAGAAGTTTTATTTCCCTTTTCACACTGTGACATTTGATATTATATCACTAAAGATGTAAAAGTACTGCTATGAGCTACTGGGATATGCTCATAAAAATCTTTGGACAAGAAAAAAATATGAAGAAGACTGAGATACAGGGTGAAAATGCATTTGGAAAGAACAGCCATAAGCCACTTACAAAAGCAGGAGGAATGCTGAACATACCAGCACTGAAACTTTTACGGTGTAGGAATGTGGGTCCCAAAGAAAAAAAAAAAAAGGCAAATGAACAGAGGGGAATTATTTATTCTTCCAAAGTAACAATTCCATGCTATAACAAACTCATGAAACTGTATTTCAGTATTTATAGTCAATGATGCCCCATTTTTCTCCCAAACTTTCTCTTTGAGCTTCTGTAACCTAATAGCTTTTTTCAGAAGCTTGTATTTTAAAAAGAAGTGTTCTCATTATTTTTAATAGAGACTACTGCATCACTGGATTTAAGACTTTCTGCAGCAAGGTTTATCCCAGGTACCACCTTCATGCTCTGTTTTCCAGGGTGATAGACCCAAAGGAATACACCTGTTTGTCTGTGGACTGGCATGCATGAAAACTCGGGAAAATGAAAGGTAGCCAGGATTACAGCCGTAAGTCTTCTAGGACTTAATAAAGGAGAAGTCTTAGAAAGAGAGAAAGGAGAATCTAAGCCAAAACTAAGAGTGAATTACAGTATGTTAGGTCACACCTTGATATGTAATCTAATCACAACGGAAAATAATAGTTCCTGAGAAACTGCGAAGTAGGTTCTTTTGGAAATAAAGAGTAACAGGCTAATTTAGGAAAAGAAGGATAGAGGAAAAAGTCCCATATGGACTTAAAAAACTATTTGATGTTTGTAAGTCTTAGCAAAGCTGAAGTGAGGAAAGTGAAAATATTTTTTCTCAGGTTAAAGTTTCAGGTCTCACAGATGCTGTTCCCTGCTTTGCAGTCGGAAGTCAACTGATTTTAAGCATGAGTAAATATTTTCACACGTAAAAGTACCCTTACTGATAAGGTTTCATAAATGGGGTCAAGTTGGAACGAGGCTGTATTTGAACCTAACTGGATCTAGTTTTGGTTGACAAATCCTTAGATCGATTCACCTGATACTGAAGATAGCTCTATGAATTATAGACCTATGAATTCTGTCATGTCATCTGGAGCTGATTAAGCCTAAAATTGACTGTATCCACAATTTTTCATCCAGATTACTTCATAAACAATACCGCACACACAGAGTTACAAAACACTTAAAAGGCTGGTTCCTAAATGTCTCAAATATTTTTTCTGAGATGGTAGGAGGACTTATGAAGGATTATGCTTATATCTTTGTTGCTTGTGTTGCCTTGTATGTTACAACAAACTCAGGAGAAGCAGCTAGTTTTTAAATAAGTACAGCATAAGATGGTATTTGACAGAGGGACACAGCCAGCATAAAGATACATTTAAAATGAAATCATTACGTCGAGTTGCTTAGAAGCCAGTGTTCTGTGCTACTGAACTATAATATACTTAGAACTTCTAAAATGTATTTTTTATTTCTTTTGCGTTTATTCCTAGAAAGCAACATGAATGGAGATTTATAAAGATAATATAAAGGTGATGCTGGTTGGTCTAACTGCATGACATTTTTGCACCAGTCTCTAATTTTAGGCACATGGGTTTCCAGCATCATTAATACCGCCATGATTTTCAATATGACGCTGCTATTAGGGTGTGTTAAATGACACCTGTAAGGGTCCAGCTACCTTTTATTCCTACAGGAGTCAACTCCTTGATTTTCAACAGAAATGAAGGGCATTTAGGTCATCTTAAGAGAGAATAAGAGCTCAGAAGACGCAAATAGAACTGATCTCCTGTCACCTGGGAATCACTGAAGAGCTGTCCAAGTCACGAAGACTGAACCATCTATGTTTTGTCCCTACTGGTATTTTATGTAGGTTGATTTTTATACATACTACAAAGACAGCATGGCAATTTGTCATTGTTTGTTCAAGAGCCCACAGAACATCTCGGTCTGTAAAGCTGCAAACCAAATGACTTTCACAGCAGTAAAAAGTGATTTAAAAGTTATAGAAACATTAAAATGAATCACTTGCTAGCTGAGGCTTCACATGTCTCTAGTTTCAAACTAGTCAGAGCTTCGTAAGAGAGCTGGAAGCTTTCAGAGATATTTATTACAAATAGAGATCCAGACCTAATTATTATGACATTGATACATACCACTGCGCCAGTACTATTTGTAAACCACATCTCTTTTTTAGTATTTCTGATGAGTTCGAAATGAACATGCACAAATTAGGATAGCCATTCTTACTCCCCAATAATCTAAATCCAGCATATATTTTACAAGGCTGTAAGGAAAGCAGGGATAGTAAAGAAGATAGAACCATCTGTATACTTTTAAACTTCTCTCTGGTTCTCAGATTTCAGCGTGTTTATATTTTATTGTCTCATCTTGTTTGGCTGCCACAGTTACACAACGACATGATGACAGGATTAATAGACATGCTGCAAGGAATTAAAAATACTTGCTCACTCCTTTGGTTGGCCCACAGGCCAAGGAAGTCAGGGGAAAAGGGAAGAGACCTATCATTGCTTGCTTAAGATATTCTTTGGAAGAAATGCTGATGCGCAGACTTTCACTTATGTAAGAAAGGTGAATGATTTAATCAGGTAATGATGGATTCAGGTGACATTTAGTGTTTGGTTCACTGGAGGGCTGCCATCTTTGCACCAGAGCCAAGGTCCACAGACTACTGCATCAAAATTCAAGCCTCCACCCTGTCTTTCCATAAAAAACTATAATCTTAGATACCAGTAAAGATGCTGAAAAGCCATAAAATCATACTTAATTTGCTTTCATTTCCTCCTACAAAAATGATGTGCAGTATTATAGAAGGCAGCTTTGAGAGATGCAAATTAACCTTTGGAAGCCACTTTGGTCATGTGCAACTTCAACTCAAACTTTATGTTGGTCATTTTAATTGCCAACTTATCTGAATTTACGTAGCTAGTTCTAACTTTCCTGATTTGAAAAAAAAAAAAAAAATATATATATATATATATCTATCTTTACTGTAAAGTGTTGGTACATTTACAGATCAAATTGGCCCAGTAATGGGTAAACACTAAAGATGGTGGAAAAACCTGAACATTAAAGGGACTAAAACCAACTCTGAGTAACCAAAAAGGTGAATAAAGTACAAAGGTTAATCTAGCTCCTGGTTTGGGCAGGCTTTGAAGACCATAGGAACTATATTATTTCAGAACTGTAGAGCTGAAGGCTCTTAGGTGATCAGCACAAAGCAAGATAGCAGACTTGGTCTACTTCATGTAATGACCAAAAAGACAATAGTATTCCCAGGATGCACTATTTCTTGTTTGTGTTAGGAGACATGGCCAGGCAACGACTCTCAAGGATAGAGCTCTTAAAATGAGACCATGAGAGTATGATTGCAGGGCTTCTTACAACCTATTGCTTTACTCACCCTGTGTATAAACAGAAGATTGCTGTCTTAATACTGTTCATCCAACAGTTTTGCCTTAAAAAATAAACATGCAAACAAAAAAAAGCGAAAGAGAAAGAACTACATGGACTATTGAATGCAAAATATTTTAACTTCTGTGGTGAAAATTTAAACACTGTCGAGGGAAATAATAAGATCTGACATTTTTATAACAAGCCTTACCAGGAAGGCAACATATCCATACCTAGGCTTTTCAAATAGTCTTTCTATGCTAGCTTAAAGAGTCCAAAGGTGATAGTCCTGAAGATTCGGAAGGAAGAAGGAAGAAAATTGTCTAGACGCAGGCCAATATTTTAGAGAAATGAAGGCTAAAATCAAATAGTAAACTGTCTTTGAATCTCTAAATCCTATCATACTTTAACGGAAAGCAAGAATAACATTTCAACCCATTTGCAGAAATGTTTAAGCTACGGGCATTGACTAATTACATATTATTAATGCAAAATGTGTACTTACTAGTCTTTACGATAACTGAGCAAATAAAAATGATGAGAAATGTATTTACACTAACTATTCACTACAAAATATCTAGTAAGTACAAGACCTCTGTGCTGAACACAAGACTTTGCACCCAGCTGACAATGGAAAATTCTCTCTTTTTTTGCTTCCCTTTAATGAAAGCTTGGAGTTTTCAAGATAATACAGTACACAGCAAAAACTGTGGAAAGATCCTAAAAATCAATGGATCTGCAACTATTTTTAGATGTTGCTATTTTCTGCTATCCCTGATGTTAAGCCAGTTTTGGGGAGATTTGGCTGTGTTTGTGTTTCTGTGAGACATTTGCAATCAGCCACCATGTAAATTAGCCCAGAAGCAAACTGAGAGCTGCAGCTGAGTGAATACTAGGCTGAGCAGAGAGAACATCCAGTTCTCCCATCCCTTATATGTCACAAAAGAGGGCAGAGCGTCATTACATTCTACTATGACCTAAGAAGACATCTTTTATATACTGAGCTGTTTTTTTGGTGGGTTTTGGTTTGGGTTGGTTCTTTCTTTTTTTAGCCAGGTAATTTCCTGTTTCTAATTTTTTCCTAATATTATTGATTTTTATCATAATCTAGGCATTCATTACCCCAAACACATTTTTGTGCTAGGTTAAAAATGGATATTAAAAAAAGACAAAACTACACCTCTTTATAATTCAAGACAGAGTTCATCTCATTTCTTTACTTTTAAGAAAATTAGCAGGGATCACAAGAGATAGGAAGAAGAGGAAAAGAAATCTGTCAGCCAGAAACAGATGTTTTCTAGATTAAATTGCTGTAATCTGAAAGGGAATAATAGTCTCTGTTATCCTTCAAAACAGGTGTATAGATTAGAGCAAAATTCACGTCATGTAAGGGGCTACTAGGTATCCTGTGATGCACTTGACTTCTGTCTTACATAAGATGCTGGTGGTGTACAGACACTGCGCTGGTTCCCTGAACAGCTGCCTCTGGCTTTCACCTACTGAGATTTCAAAAGACTCCTTTGAAATGGAAAGAATGGAAAGACTCCCATTGACTTAGTGGAAAGGACATCAGGCCTGATGCGAACGCAAGATGTGCTTCATCATCGAGCTTTATCAGCTCAGCCTTGCTCTCCCTGAACTCAGGGCAGTTTTGCTCATGATTTCAACAGGAGTAGCACTGAGTTTCTACAAGTCTGAGCTAATTTAGTAATTAATGAATGATAAACAAGAAAGGCACGGGAAGTCAAACATTTTTTTCACTGAATACATAATTAAACACCTATCATAAATTATGAAGATTTAAAATAAGCAATTCCTCGAGCCAAGGTATGTTATCCTTACATATGCACAGTTACAATATTTGACTATTCAGGAATTCTGGTTTACTATTCTGCATTTATAAATTTCTTGGGTTTTTTTCTGACTTCTGTTTTCTTATTTGCAGCTATGCAGTAACCAACTTATTCTAAAATCAAGCAGTGAAAGAATGATATGAACCAGGAAGTGAACCAGGAACAACCTCTAGGAACACTGGCACTAAATTCTATAATTAAGAGCATAAAAACCTCAGGAGAATTACTCTTCATGCAAGCTTAAAGGTAGAATTTACCCATTCAAAACATGAGGAGTACCTTTTTCTTATATACTTCTTGTCGCCTACCACAACGCATGGTTTGATTCATTGAAGTGAGTAACTTCCATTATTTTGGATGTTATCTGAAAAATCTTAGTTAGTTGTATCCATTTACTCAGCACCACTACTGAAGATGCTGCCATAACATTATGATAGTAACATACTTCCTATTCTTAGTTTCTTCATTATTGCTTTTCCATTCGATGCCTGGTTTTGCCTTACTGCATATTTTTTTTTGTCTTCACAGCACCGTCACCTGCTGATGCAGCTAGTGCTCTAACCGTACTGAGACTTTTTGCACAGCTGCCAGTTCTAACTTAAGCTCTGTGGCCAAGTCCAGGTTGCTAATCTGGAGAATGACGTCCCTGTCTTGTGCTTCCATGCCCAGAAATTTGCTGTCTGTGGTGCGGTGTAAAATTGCAGGCTACCTATGACTGCCAGAAGTCAACACTTTAACCAGTTAATGTTTCTATGGCATTTTTTCATGCTCAAAATACAACTAAAATAATCATGCACCAATTCAGTCCTGTAGAACAGCTATTACCTAGCAATTAAATACCATTTATAAAAACAGATTTGCTAGCTGAAGTTTGTGCTTGAAGTGTAGCAACCACAAAATAACAAATTGCTTCAAGTGGAAACTTTTTTTGAGCTTTTGAGGTCAAGTGAAATCACCTACCTCTTTATTTTTTTATGTTTTCCAAAACAAAGATTTGAAATGAGCATCCTGTTTCTGCACATGCATTCACTGTATATACGAACCCAGGCTGCGGGTATGTTTGTTTACTGGTTGCAAACACGGTAACACTCATGTCCATTAGAACAACCCAAGACTAATGTTTCTTTTTAGTGGCTATATGGCCATTGTAAAATAAGTACTTCATGCTGGTAAAAGACGCAAATCCCCCAGTAGTAAAATGGATGGGAGGAGAATAAAATGGCCATTGCCTCAGCAATGGATTAATTAAAATACCATTTGTTATTTTTCCTTATTAATTTTACATTAAATATGGAAGTACTATATTTAAGAAATCTTGGCCAAATGTTTCAAATGTTGGGTTGTGTGAAATTACAAACTGAAAGTACCTTTATGTTCCTTATCATAACTCATTTTTAAAAAGAAAAGTGTAACACCAGACTGTGTTGTCTTTCCTGAGAATTCCAAGTGCTCAACATCTATGTGAATCAAACAGGTACTACTGAGGAGCTTAAATTTGGACCTAGCAACCTCATTTTAGTCTCTGAAGTTTGAATTTAATTTAATGTGACACTATATTCCTGTACAGGCCAACCCTGGCCTCATGTTCTTTAAATAAAGCACCTTCAATTTTACTTGAAAGGATGATATCTAAATCAAAGTAGAAGGTTATTTTGTCCCCATTGGTTCTGAAGCTAGAACAAGCGGTTATGCAAATTATTCTACTCGTACTAATTTACGCCAAAATATGTGGCATATTTGTAACAGGTATCAAGAGCAGATTGTACTGGACAGGGACTAAAAGCTGCCAACTTACTCTCCTTAGAAAGTGATCTCACAAGTTATTTGTTGAACCTGCTTAAGGCCACTGTGTATCATACAGGTGAAAGACCAGTTATTAATACACTGATATGCCCAAAGCACTACACCATTGCATTTTGTTCCAATTTTAAATGCACTGGTGCTTTAACAAAAATAAAATGGATTTATGTAACAATTTAAGTACAGTAGTGGTGTAACAAGGAGCAAAGCCCAAGCACAGTCCCTGTGCAACAGCCACAAGTGCATTCAGGAGGCATCCATGACAACCTTCAGAAAATAATCGGGGTTTTTTGCAACAATCATTTAAGGGATCCACAAGAAATTCATACAGAAAAGAAATCTGAAGGTGCACTGGATGGCTCCAGTGTTTCTCTACTTTTCATAACTAAAATAAATGTGGCAGTGGGCTTCACACAAAAGGCACAACTCCCAAAGAAGCCCAAAGGGGTTTTTTCATGAGTAACATCTGTAGGACCAAACACTGTGAAGAATGAAAAATTTGAAGACCTCACAGGATTAAGTCAAGGATTGTAGTACTTCACTTTGAGCAAAAGAAAGAAAAGAAGTTTAAAGAATAACCAACCTTGAATTGTCCTCTTGAAGAAAGCCTTGCAGGCCTCGCAGGAAGCCACTCCATAGTGGTACCCTGATGCAATGTCACCACACACCAAACACAGTCTTTTGGGCATCGAGTTCAGCATATATTCACACTTGGTCTGTGAATCTTCAGCGATGGTACTGGAGCAGTCGTCATACCGTTTCCTGACCGGTCCGTTGCCCCCAAGCCCTGTGGCCGAAGGGTAGAGGGGAGGTGAGTCCAGCCCGTTCTGATGTCCATTCATGGTGGAACTGTAGCTCCCGCTGGCGTCTGAGGAGCCACCGGGGCTGTGGTGGTTGATGCTGTCCGTCAGAGAGGCAGGGCTCGACGGTTCCGTCTTGATGTACGACGAACAGCTAGAATCAATGTGTCGATCTTTGCTTGACATTCTGCAGAGAAGCCTGTAGTGGGAAGACAAAGAAGAATCTGTGTATTAAAGACAGTGCTCTTTAAGGCTGCTCTGGAAGGGTTAGGGAATGCACATCATTCATTCATTAGTCAATACCTCTTGTTCTACATGAAGGTAATCAGCATAAGGGCATGACAGAGCTTTGTCAAAGCTCCAGACAGGCAGTAAACAAAAACTTTAAAGAGACCAAATCCGTCTGTTGTCCCCTCCACCTGCCCTATAGGCTACATGTCAACTTCACATCAATTCTGAACTTGTCATCTAATTTAAAAAAAAAAAAAATTAAAAATCCAATTGGATGACTTGGCTACTAAATGTCTGCCTTTTTCCATCAATACTTTATTACTGTAAATGCCATCATTATCAAGAAAAAATATTTCCAAGTTTGATCACATAAATGTTCATCTCTGTAATTAATATTTGTCAAGACACTCAACTAAAACACATATCCATCATCTATTGATCTGATCCCAGAATCGAAGAGCAAGTCTTCCACAGGTTTTTTTTGTTTTATTAATATTGCTTTATTATAGATATAGCTATTCAGTAACAGAGTAGTGCATCAACTGGGAACTCTAACAAATAATTAAGGCTGGACTCCATTTTCACAAAATCTAAGTGAAATGATTCATCAGCCCCGGCTGCAATTACTTTCTAGCCATTATCCTCAGACTAACCAGTAATAACTATGCCACTATCCCATATATCTGCAGTGCCATAGGATCTGACATTTTACATGTTCCATTCTTGGATTAAAAAAAAAAAAAAAAAAAATTAGAGGAAATTTTAGATAGAAGGTTTGTCTTTCAGAAGGTGAGATTCTGTCTTCTCAGTTCTCACGTTCTCAGAATTAAGCATCTGAAATAAAACCATATAACATTTGGTCTGGCATATTAGTGCTTTCTACAGGGGGGGGAGTCTTTTTTGTCTTTTGGTTTTTGTTCTTTTTAAACATTTTTTAGGGAGAAGAGACAAAAATAATAATTAGAAAGCCCTGAATCAGACACTATCTTCATTTTCTACAGCTGCACTTATGAGACCACAGTAGCAAATGGTCTACCCTGCACTTTCCTGACAGAAATTTCAGAAGCTGCCAAAGTACAGATGACAATTATGAGCAATTCTCTAGAAAGATTATCAGCAGAAAAGCAACTACCCCATAAGGCCACCCACCTGGAGCTATAGATTCATCTTTTCAAACCAAACACTTGAGTTCAGACAACTTGACTGACTTAACTTTCTGAAGTAATTTTTGAGATCTTTGCTTTTGCTTTTTCACCTTTTCACGTTTAAAAAAAAAAATCAATTTCTACTTCAAGATCTGTAATCAAATTAATCAATGGAAAACAGACATAAATCCAGGGAGCTGGCTTCCTTTCTAATGAGGGTAACCAAGATCAAAGTCTGACGTTTCATTAAAGATAGCCGCTTAGGATGAGGTTTACCCTAAAATCAGTGCACATGGATCTTACTTTGGACCTCTCCATTGTGATGTTTACTGCAAAATTCTGTTGAAAACAAATGACACACGAATTTGGAAAACAGCCAGATTGATGTGCAGAAATGTAACCCTCAAAACTTAAAATGAGTACTTATTTGGGGAGGTGGAAGGAGTAAACGATCTGGTGTCAGCAAATAAACCAAGGAAATGGGAAGGTTAACGCCGTGAAAAGATCTTATTACACTGGACCACCTGCTTGTGTTGTCCTTTTCTCAAGAACTGGAGGGGGGGAAATCCCCTTGCCAGCCTGCAGTAGCGTGTGCCTTTTCTTCTGCATCTGCTGCCTTGTAGCCGTCACTGTTAATGAGTGCTGTAATTAATAGATAGCTCTCTCTTGTCTCTCTACTTGCACTCTGGGCTAAGCACTTTTCTCAAGTCAACGTTTGAAAGAAAGCAGGTCGGCACTGACTTACAGCAGCTCTGCGTATTCCTTTTAATTTAGAGCACTTACACCACCACTCCACTTATTACCTTATAATTACTGGACCGCTCTCACATACATTACAATCTTAGACTAAAGTTGGAAGTTATTAGGGTACTAAAACATGGTGTCTCTCTGTCTCTCTCTCCTCTTTCTTTAAATTTTACACAGCTATGATTAAAAATATCAATTAACTTTCACATTCTACCAACTTATTTTTTGCATTATTTATCTATATACTAACACTAAGGTCCTTTTATTGACTAAACAGGTAGTTGGTCTTCTTTTCATCTCCCTTCTGCTGAGACTCCACACATAAAGTCTCAAAATACAGCACCGGGAGTCACTGCCTACAGTCTGTCATAACCAGCTTGATAACATGTTCTCATCTAAGACTCCTACTACCCATTTTTTTTCCTAATTTGTGCAATAATGAGCTCGAATGTCACCCTTCCCTTCCCAGAAAAACCACTGGCAATTAATTAGCTGTCCAAATGCATGTTGTTTTAGCCAGTGCAAAAGTGGGTATCTCCCACTCCAAGCAGTCAGAACCAAAATATAATTGCAGTTCTACAACCATTAAAATCTGATTACCGGTGTTGCTTAGGCTAAAGCCAGTTTGCTGATACTTTGGAAGTAGCAGTTTCTGGTACTAACCAAGACCGAGCTGCTTTTGGCTACAGCTTCAATAGTACAGACCGGATTGGTGCATGCCAGCAAAGCACAAACACAGTTAAAACATTAACCGTTCCAAAGAAAAGCGAAAACAACAGCACCTGACTCTTGAGAACAAAAACTTTCTCGATGCCCCAAAGGTGAACCAGAGACAAGGCTGGGTACTGGCTGTGGAGGGGCAACAGACACCTATTGCTCTCACTCCTTCATTACAGTACCACATCTGAACGAAAGTAATTCAAGAGCCATCTTTTATGGGTGGCAGGTGGGACCACCATCAAATTATCATGCTGAACATTTGGAATAATGCCTAAGCTAGATCTCTGCAAAATCCCTCCCTCAGTTCCCTCCTAATTACTACTTAGCTCGTTACACTGAAGAATTCCTAGACACTATTGCATTATAGTCTAAAACTACAGTTGGAGCTTAATTCTCTCTTCCTCTCTGTCTCTGAAATTCTACAGCTCTATTATTCAAGCCTGAAATATTCACAACTATCTATAAATTCAATTGTCAGCCGGTGGGCTTTATTCTAGACCTCACTTCAATCTAAAATTAGAGGCACTAAAATTCACATTAACTCTAAGAGGAATGTAGTGAATAAGACTTTATTTCAAAAGAACACCTTTTTGTCAGAAAGAGCTATTTTCAAGATGATGGCTTTATCTGCATTCAAAGAGAATAAGCCCAATTCCACATTGTGCTGTTAATGCAAAATTTTTAGGTCACATTGGATTAATAAAAATCTAAATTTAGTTAAGGTTTATGAATAGAAATAACATGTGTCATATAAAAATGTACAGTATTTATTTTAAAGCCTTGGTGGGGTTGTTTTTTTTCTTTACTAGATTTTAAGTCAAATAAATGGCAGCTCCATTTATGCTAGGTTGTTCTCAGGTAAGCTTTCTAATAACTGGTAGCTCTCAGGTAAACTTGCCTTTCAGTAACTTTAGTGAAAGTAACTGATTGGCTTTAGAAGCAATTCCATGCCCATACACAAGAGGTACTACACAGGGTGCTGCAAGTCTTGAGTTATATGCATTATATAGAATGGCTCTTCACATCTCTACTAAATTTACTTCACAACTTCTTCATGTAAGACCTGAAGCCAGTCACTGCTGGCTGAAAGGTACAACAACAGAGCATTTCAATATGCAACCCCTGCTTTAAAATGGTCTTAAACAGCAGCGAATAAATTGTAATGCTACATGCTTACAAAAGGTTGAATATATTAAGAATTTATTAATGCAATCACATCCATATTTCCATCTACTTGCCACACTACTAATGATATTGACAGTGCTGACACTGGCTAAATCAGTATCAATATACAAGTGCAGTGCAAAAATTAACTGCATCTGATTACAGTATATAGCCTTAAAAAAAATAAAGACTTCCTATTTGAGTCATTGGGAGCTCTTTATATTCCATCCATACACGCAACTGGTTCAGAAAGTTACTCTTCCCTCATCTCCTTTGGAAAGGGAGGTTAAAACAACATGCCAATACTTTATAATCCGTGAACACATTTCACGCTCGCTTTTCAAGTAGGAAAAGCTCTGCTTACAGCATTATTTGCTACTTCAGAGCTGTGCTGGTGGCTTCAGCGACAGTAATAATTAGTCACGATAATTGGAGTGAGCACCTTTATTACAGACCAACACAAAAGTCCACTTTTAACTGCACATGAAGTTTTTCTTTCCTGAAGAGAGAATTACCCTATTTCCATAAGTGTCAGAATAGGCTGTTAGCAGTTGACATTTTTAATGACAGGTACTCCATGGGAGCATCAGCAAGGCAGGTGTTATTATGCACACCTAGGTACTTTTTACGCTAACAGTGCAATCCATCTGATTTTCCTCCGATACATTCCTCCATCTCACATGGATGTCAACCAAAAAGGTCTTAACCTGTTATCCTCATACTTTAACTATGAAAACCCATGCGTGAAAGAAAGCCTTGGTCTACATGACACAGTAAGTCTGCAGCAGAGTCAGGAATGGAAGCCAGCTCCTTGCTTTTACCATACACACCATGTTTCCTCTCAAATACTGTGCTTACTTTCAGTATCATTTCACAGGTCTATACCAAAATCAGTTAACAGAAATCAGCGCAGCATGTTCCAGTGATTTCCCATACACTGCTTCTCTGAATGTAAAAGGAGAAAAAACATTTGAGTGGAAAGAAACAAAAATGTTGCTTCTTGCACCAGTGCCCATAACAACACCTCAAGACTTCCGTGGGTCCTGTTAAAGAGCCAAGTAGCAATTTCAGCTGAGCTGCTTTAGATTGAACACTCTTTTTCTGCTTCAGCTAATTGCACTCTAGTAAAGTGGCAAAATGTGAATCACTTAGTAGGAAAATGGGCACCAGCTGCTATTGTCAGTGAACGGAGATGCGGAAGAAAAGGAAAGTGACTGAATGAAGTGTCATGTCAGAAATCAACGGTGCAACGTGTGATTTGAGAAAACATGACTACTTTACAGAGACAGGGTGTCATTATGGCATCACAGTAATACGATGCTTTGACAACTGCTGGGTCTAACATATCATCATTGCATTAAGGTGCACTGGCTTAGTTGGGAGAAGGAGAAGAAAGGATTTCTTCTTTTAATAAGCAATACCGTAAGGCCTGCTTGGTTAACCTAACGGATGAGATCATTAATGGCGAAGTATTGCTAATCTCATCCCATGCGCTCATAAACAAAACTGTTATTATTCAGTAAGTATTAACGAACACACACATACAACCATGTAGCACCCTGTGCAAAACACAAGAGCTGTGATTCGTCTTTTTCTTTGTGTTTTTAAAAAACAAATGATAAATGTTTCATTGTTTTTTTGTAATTTCTTCTTTCTTTTTATGTTTTCTTGAAACCTTCACAACTTCACCTTGGAAAGCAAAGCAAGCCAATGACTTCGTCCAGAGCAGCTGTCACAGCCGCAAGCAGCCGGAACAGAAGAAGCAACGCTTGAAGTCATCATGTTGTTACCAGCAGTGGCCTGAGTTAGCTGATGATTGCTGACAGAGGATCCGGCTTCCCAAACAGTTATTATTGCTCTGTATGCAATCTACCAAGCTCTGCTAAAGCACTTCCTACACATAAGGCAGTGGGAGCCTACACTGCTGCATGGTCATTTTTAGTTGAGCAAAACAAGCCACTACCTGAGGCCCTTCACATTTGCACCCAATCCAAGAAGTTGCACTTAGTCTGTTTTCCACGCTGCTTTTTAAAAAGCCAAATTTTCAAGTGGCTGACTTGCAGCTACTGCAGACCCTCCAAAATGAGGGGGAATTATATGAACCTTCCCCAACCCCACCTCATTGTTTCCCGTTCTATTTCAAGTTGATTCCTCATGCTTCCTGGTTGATAAACTTTGTTAACAAGAAGGAAATGATCCTGAGATACCCCAATGTGTTGCAAATTATCACTGTTGACAGCTTCTGCGTTTAAGGATTACATCTGATGCAACAACGCATACTAGTGTCATTTATCTTTAGCTCATTTCCTTGGACCTATTTCAACTGAGGGTGAGCATCTCTTGTTTATAGCTCTAAATACTGTAAGTGAGCAACTGGCAAATCAATAAAACTGTTAAATGCATAATAATACTGTGTAATTACTTACATGATGTTTTGCATAATTAACTGTCTGAGGTGTTCCTTGATATAATGGATACTCAGAGTATGGAATAACCTATAAGCCTATAAAACATACCCTGTTTATAGAAACAGAAGTTATGTTAAAAAGTCTCACTCTAATAATCCAAATCAAGCTTTGGCACTATATGACAGAAAGCCTTCCTTTCCTGCCAAGTTTAAATCAATTCGTATGGCATTACTTCATAACTAACGTGATATTTCACTGATGATGACTATTACCCTGATTACTTGGAAGTAATGTAGTAACAGCAAAAATACACTTAGATTAAACAAACTACCGCTATTTAATCAATATTATTGAGACAAACTAAGTGTTTTAATAAGTCTGTATAGATGCACCAATGCTGGTTTAATGAAATGTATCCTTCGACATGCACAAGCTCTAGAGCATACAGATCCTATGGTTTGATGGACAATAACATTACTCTTCTGAATTTAAAAGCTGAAGTACTTATAGCCAACAGAATTATCTTTTCAGACTGCAGAATGATTACTCTTTACATCAGGTACTCTCTGGGAACAAAAAGTAAACAGAAGAATTCTCAAAGAGCTTGCACCTTATAGCCCAAACACCAGACCTCTGAAGCAGGGTGACAGCCCTCAGTGACACTGTTGTCCAATGCATCCATGCATGTGACTGCAACATGCTTATAAAAACAAAGTGACTGCAACATGCTTATAAAAACAAACAAACAAAATCTCCAACTGAAAGGCAAAAAAGAAAGCAGATTAAATAAAATTCCAAAACTGACCTTTAATTTTGCATGTGTGTACGCAATAAATATCCTATTAGCTGTGTTACTCACTACTACTAGCAGAGCATCACCACAGAAAGTTTTGTGCAGAAACTTGCCTACTTCTACAGATTTCATGTATTTGAAGTAGAAGATACTTTTTTGGTATGGTCCAATTATTCAGTTTTCAAATACTAAAAAAAAGGCAAAAAATGCAAATACTGAAGAGAATGCAACACAAGAAATAGATGGCACTTTAAATCAAAATCATTCTGGAATGCCTGAAAGTTACACATGGAATAAATATATTTTGTGTATATATTACAGTTTTGACACAACTTTAAACTCAGTAAGTATTTCATATACCTACTTAATTTTCAGGTTTCTCTTTTTCTCCTGTTTCTAACATTTTTGCTCAGTTAGAACACGGCTGTTGTCTGAAGTTACAATCATATAATTAGAATACTTTAGACTTTCCTTCTCTCATTTACTGCCTCCTAGCCTAACGTTACGTATTTTTTGTTGCTACAGTACTTAACATGCCTCAAACAAGTTAGCTCTGCAGCAAGAGAATAGTGGAGAGCTGCACAAACTCACACTAAGAGACTTCCCACGTCGAAACAGCTTCAACTGGCTGCAATGCAACTACTAGAAATGATGGCCAAGCCTCATCATGTGAAAAATCAGTACATTGATCAGGAGGAGTTAAGAGCTTATTACTCTGTTTTCAGACTGCAGACTAACACTTTCAAAACATGTCATATGTTGGATGACTACAAAAAATCTGGTTAAGAAGTTAGGTCTCCTTCTGTGATGAAACGTTTTACTTGCAGTTAGACTCCAGTGCTATCAGCTGGAGCCCACCTGATGTCTGTAGGCCCCAGAGGACGTGGTAAAGTGTCAAGGAATCATCTAATTACTAATTGTGAGGATTCATTTTTTATTAAGAGAAATCAACTGAAATAGCAAAAGAAAATAAAATGCTACATTCTGCTACTTCAAGGGAGAAAAATACAAAACTACAGAAGTAAGTAAAGATTTATTCAAGAACATAACAGGCTTTCTAAAGAGGGATTATTTTGAAATGATTACAGCATCGAAAGCAGTTACTCGCACCAGTCAGAAAGCCAGTACTACAGATCTGAGAGACATAGCTGTCATTCGTCACTTTCCAAAAGGCGAAAGACCAAAAAAATGCCTTCAGTCTCAAGACAGAGTTAAAGTTTGCCTCATAAGATTTTTCACAATTTCTAGCAGCAATTTCCTCCCATCGCTGAAAGGCAGTGTGTAGGTGTGTGCACACCGTGTACCTGTCTCCCCACCCAGCTCCCTGACTGATCTTCTGCAGATTTATAACAGAAGAATTATAATTTGCGAGCCAAGCTCTGTTAAATTGGAGAAGCGATTAGAAAGAACATACCAGAAATAGTATCAGAGAGTGAGCATCTTAAAAGCCTCAGGACTAAAACTTATAAAGCAAGCGATCCCACCCCCTCACTCAGCTGGCTCCTGAGGTGTCCTGTCCTCCCAGCCACACGCCGCCGGTTTTAAATCCCCCCTACACATACAACACGCGCACAAGCAACCAAAAAGCTACTTGGTGAGTTGGAAAATGACGTTTTCCTGCAATCAGTGTTTAAGTGAATGTTTGTCCCAGTGTGTTACACCATGCTGTCAGCTAGCAGCAGGGAGTCGTTGAGTTGTTACTACATTTGATTTGACTGCCAGTAGGAAGCTTTATTTCCACCAACTGTTAGTTGCCAGCTCTAAGGATCTTCCCTTACTTAGAGAGGCTTTTTTTTTTTTTTTTTAGATATAGTCCATTATTTTTCTCTTTCACTCTAAGGACTTTCAGTGTGCAGCAGAAGCATCTCCACATCTCCATGCATCACAGCAGTCTCTTCACTTACACTTGCTGCCTTAAACGCAAAAACATAATTGTATTAAGGCAGCTATAAGTCAATCCTGACACACGTCAGAGAAGTGATTTTTATATCTGGACACCTGAATGAGAGGTGCAAAGATGAGTATTTACATAAGCAAACTGAAGCAGGGGAATTTTATTCTGATTTTTTCCGAAAAATGTGGGATTAGAGACTGGAGGAATAGGTATGGAGAGATAACCTGGGTGGATTTTCCTTCCAAGGAGAGTATTTGCTATCCAGATCTTTACATGCTTTCCAGACAGTTTCTAGTAAGGCTTTTTGTTTGCTTGTTTATTATTCATGTATATCCCTGAAAGCTTTCTCCACTGTCAAACAAGATCCTATAACTTTAACAGTTGTTTACAATGCTTCCTCTTCCTACACAATAATGATGATTTTGATAATTAGGATCTAATTATAATGGATCTGACAACAACTTCCAACAACGAAAAGCATCTTTAGAAAAATGAAAGCATATGCATGAATAGTGCAGGGAGGTGGGGTAGGGGAGAGAAATACATTCCTGTGAGACAGCCTGAGAACTCAGGCTGAATGGAAAAGTAATTAACACTAAAGAGCTAAAACTGTAATTAAAGAAAATTTCATTAAAGGGAGGCAGGTGATTCCACTTTCCTAAATATGACAAGGTGCTGTATAAAAATAAAATAGCAGCCAGTTTCAGTGAGTGGAGCAGGAAAGTCATGTCTTTAACCAGATCAAATTCTCGAAATTGGCTGTCAAGACGGGATTGTTGTGATTTATACCCGTCTATCAAGCGCATGAAAGAGAGAGACAGGAGAGGAAAAGAGGCAAGCTGCTGTCGCTTCCATTCGCAAAGCACCTTTAATTTCCACGGCACCATCTGTTACCAAATCTAATTCACATTCCCTCCTAATCTGGTTTAGTTCTGTAATACTAATTCTTCCACTACTCTTATGAACATCGCTCTCAAGAAAAACCTTTGGGTCTGCGTTGGTCAAAAATTGAATATCATACAGTTACGGTTCTGGTGACTTCAGTGAAGCATGCTGCCCATTAAAATGCACCCCTGGTAACAGGATTTGTTTCCAGTCAGTGCAGAGATACAGAATTACTCGCATTTGAAAAAAGTCCTGTGAGGAAGAGGGGAGAGGAAAAGAAGGGGAGAAAAAGGGGGAAAAAAAAAAATTAAAAATCACAGCTGATGATAGGAAAGTAGGCTGTGGACATGAAAGCAGAGGTTGTCATAAAATACAATTGTTGTCAAGTTTAGCCACTTTCGGCACTGGCTATAAAACCACTTTGTCACGGTCTTGTATTGAAAGCTTGAAACTTATTTTTGCTAAGGAAACGAAAAGGAGTGAAACGTAAGGGAAGAAAATATTTCTTTCATATTATGAGATGCAAATGTCCATGAGAAACCAAAAAGGCAGGGTCTCCTGAGTGCCACAGTCTTACTCTTAGCTGTGTGATGATGACAAAAGTCCCAATTACTTTGGTGGGACATGGAAACAAAGTAAAGGACCAGGCCTTTCCTGTGGCTAAATGTTTTCTACTGGGTCTAGGGGTCCCTCATCTTTTACTTACTGATTTTAACAGGGAGTACCAATATCTCCCTCTTATAGATAGGCAAAAGAAGACACAGAAAGGTGAAGAGCTGCCTAACACTGCCCAGCAGGCTGACAACACAGCATGGAACAGAATCAAAGTCCTGAGGAATCCCAATCCAGCATATCTTGCTTTTTTTTTTTTTTTTTTTTTTTGCCATGGGTTTGATGATAACATGGTGTGGAAGTCTGAATATTTCTAAGAAGGGAACTTGCCTTGAACTTCCTGAAATGTGACCTTTTTATTTTTAAATATACAGGGTTTTTTCTAAATCAGAAACTTCTTTCAAGGCTAAAATAAATATCTTCTTATTCCTGCATTAAAAAGTTTATTTTTCTGTTAAGGTAATACCAATTTGTGTGTAGCCTTCCCAAAAATAAAGCCTATGGCAAGAACAGCTTTAGCCAGCACACAGGGTAATGTGTGAGCAATGTGTAGCTGTGAATAGCCCAAGGTTTTTACGTTTTGTTTTTAAGCATTTGAAATGGTAAAGGCAGACAACACCAAGGAAAAAATACTTTGATAAAACAGTAATACTCTACAAAATGCAAAAAGGAGTGCTGGTTTTCATTATCTGAAAGTGTAACGCATAAACAAATTCCTGGCAAAAGAAAAGATTACAAATGTGTAACTGCTGTGAAACAGCCATGAATGGAGACATCAATTCTGAAGATGAACATGAATTCTGAAGAAGCCTTCTCCTCCAGTATCACTGCTTGATTCATAAATTGCTTAAATCATCTGGGTAATTTTATAAACTGTGTTGGGTTTGTTATTTAATAGGAAGAGTAGGTAAAAAAAATACCAAATTTGTTCCAAATACAGCACATCTGCTTTTCATTGTGGGTCAAAACCTTGGGTACAGGGGAATAGACCCAGCAACTCTGAAGCTCTGCAAATATATACTAGCTAATAGTGCTATTCCCCAATCCAGCCTGTGATTTCAAAGGGTCTAAGGTCATGATACTCTGATATGCAAAGATACAAGCGGATTACCATAACCTACTGCATCCAAAGAAAACCACACTGACATCAAAGGACTCAGACAGCACAACGGTCCATATATATATATTTTTTTTTACACTAAAGTGTTTGAGTGATATGAGCCCTGGCTGTTAATGCACAATATTTGTATTTCTACACTATAAAGCCTCTCAACCTTTGTGAATTAAAACTGCAAGGAAAAAGAACTTCTTCTTTTGAATTCTTACTCTTTCTTTGTTTCTGGAAGCACCGGAAATTAAAAATAGGCAAAACAAATAGTTGAATACATCCACTGGATATGGCACTCAAAGAGCTGAATATGTTACTTGGGTATGGCACTGATGACCAAATTTATCACATGCTGAGATAAATCCAAGAATTCAGAGAAGCAAAACCTGTGCAGCATGTCTTTTCTAGTCCATCTTGGGTTTTAATGTGTGATTACAGATTTTTACAAATACATAAATAAACCTTTGGCTTTTCACAGTTTCTTGTTCTTCACATATTACTATGTGTAATTCAAATCTATTCATGCCACTGGGTTTACATGTTGGAGATTTGCCCCTGGATACAAGCAGCAAAGGTCAGGAAGTAATGGGTTTCACTTTTTAAATGTTTGCATGACTCCGGCAAGTTTGTAGGGTGAGCTTTTCACAAAGTCCTGATACAGTTTCTACTCTTTTTATCTTTTCCCTTCTATCTTGCTGGAAGTCACAACATTTAAGAAATTCAACATATTCCAGAAAAATTGTTTAAAGTACCAAATGTGTCCCAGCCCAATTACTACATTCAAAACAAGGATCTTGTTACCTGCAATTATAATGCAATTCTATCAATATGCTGCAATTATACATGCAGAACCTGTGGTCATCTCTTCTGTAAGAAGTCACTGAGAGCCTTGTCCAAGAGAAGCTTTAGCTGAACGGATCAACATTAATTACTCCATACTGCACACTGCAAATTTCAGCTGTATTTGAATGACAGACTTGCTACAGTTATTTCAACAGTAACAAGTCTGGATTTAATATTATTTTTTTAAATTTTATTTTTTTGTAGATCTAAAAGTTCTGCTGAAGTCGACCGTCCTTGGGTAAGCAATGAAAGAAAGACTAGCCTGAAGAGAGCACCATTCCACCATTAAACTAAATTAACACACACACTTGATCCTGAGAAGTTTTGTGCCTCACTAGTTTCAGCGAAAATTCAGGCTGCTCGGCCAACTGAGTATCAGCTCTGATGACTTAGTGGGAGTGCATTAAATGATAATTTTACTGATTGGGCTTTATATATTTTATCATGATAGGACTACGGTCTGCAATAAACATCCACCTGCATTTCACTAAGCATCTGCCTAGAATATACACCAAATGTGCTCCACTCCTTCACTGGTTCTTTACACAGTAGAGGGTCTGACAGCAACTGAGTCTTTATATTACCATTGCTTCATGGAATGACTAGCCTGGAGTTCTAAAAAATAAATTATGAGCCACCAAGATAACACCAATATACTCAAAACTTTAACTGCCTATAGTTGGAAGCTTAATAAACTGAGGGTGTTTGTGGAGATCAGCATGAACACTTAAAGGAGGCCACTCTCATCTACCCCTGGATGGCTGCATCAAACATACTGTCAAATCCAAAATGGGACATCAGCTGAAACATCCGTCACAGGACAACAAATAATGATAGCCAAATGATGATGTGGGATTGGCTGACTGTACATTATACGGGCATGGTTATCCTACAGGTTGTATTAAATATGAGAGCCTAAGATTTATGTTATGGGTGATAAGGCCAAGAATGCTGTAGAAGTGAAAAAATATGGCAACAGTACGCAGTACATCACTACTAGGATAATTATTTATATAAAAAGTTCCCATTCTTAGACTTCCAACATGTAGGGATAAAATTCATATATTCAAAGAAGACATAATAATAACCTGTCAGCTTGCGCTGATGGATATGTTTTTAATCCAAATGACCACAGTCTCCAGTCTACCTGTCATAAAAGGACACGAAAAATTGAATTTTCCTTTCATAATTCTTTAAGTTGAAAGGGAAAAACACCGAAGTATGATAAGTGGCTCATTCTAGTGGACAGATGGACAGGCAGTAGTAAAATGTATGAATAAAAGGCACTGTTCCCTTACTAATGCTATTTTCACTTGTTACACACTGCAACTCAGAGACAGAGACGGTATTCCTTCGATTTTTCACGTATACCCCTACATAATTTAAGTTCTATCCCATAGGCTAAGAGACTGCTGTAAAGCCTAAGAAGTATATTACACTATTTAGCTGTCATGTGAAAGCAACCCTGCACAAACTAGCAGAAAAGCACTACTTCGTGTACATCTTACTGACTTAAGGACCTTCCCCACAAAAGTCCCCTATTCTTAAATTCTCTGCTACTAGGAAGGAGCATCCATCCTGTATATTTATATTTCTAAAAATTAACTCAATCAGGGAACCCTGGCAGAAATTTAATAAATTTTTTCAGTCCCTTCTGATGCAGAAGGAAAACTACACAGTCCATTCCTGTTCCCACCACCCACCACACATGCAAACCCACACCACACATCTGCCGCAAATCTTCCCCAGCCTGCGTTCTTCCAGGGGTAAAAATGACAAAGAAATTTAACTAAGTTAATTTTAAGTGCTGAAAATGTAGGCAGACTGCTCAGTTATTTCATTTTAAAAGATCTTCATTTTCCCATCTGTGTTATGGCAATTTTATTACACATTCGGCAAATTTACAGTAACAAGATGTTCCCTTGACAAATTAATCACTTTCCAAGCATTTTATCATATAAATAAAATATCACCTCAAGAGAGAAAATCAGCTCAATCAGTTGATTTAACCCATCTTTCGGGGAACTCGTCTGAAACAGATTGAGCACATTTTTTCTGAAGAGGGACTGCGCACACATCCTCCTGGACTCCCAGCTCGTATGGCAACATTTTTCCAAAAGAAAATGTTTAAGACTAGCTGATAGGATGCAAGATTCTTACTGTAAAAACAACATTACCACAATGGCAGATCTCCATCAGGAATAAGCAGAGACTCATTTAGAAGCTGGTATGGGTTTTAACCAAGGAACTACATTTCCCCTTAAATCACTGATGACTATTCCTACAAGATTTCTCTGGTGTTTTGCAATAACCATAACATTAAAAAATGTATCATTTTATATGTAAGTTTTTATTAATCTGCTCTAATGTTTTAAGAATCTCACAATAAAATAATACAGGTAAAAGTCCCACTTAGTTTTTGCAGCTGATGAAACTTGGAGGGTTTTGCTTGGCTTTTTAAAATTTTCCTGGTGTTCTCTATTTATTTTGTAATTGTTTTTACAAAAAATATGAGACTGGCAACACTAGCAATGCAATATATGACCACTAGAGAAGTGGGTTCAATTTAACTTTTCCCAAACTAATCCTTGAAACAACACAATGCCTTTCTGGAGAGAATCTGTCACTGAAGCAATTTAACCTCTCTGCCTTTTAACCTTTCTCCCTGTGCCCTGCTCCCCCTAATCTGCTTTCTATTCAGGGACTGCAACCAAGTATAAACAAGAACAAGAAGAACTACCTCTGTTCATGTTACTAGAAGCTAAAGTTGCTGGAGCAAAAAAAATTTAGCTGGATTTGTTATTTTTTAACTGGAGAGAGTAGTATCCATACAGGCTTTTTGGTTTTATTCCAACATTCTAAAGAAATATGACAGGAAATCATCCCTTTGCCAGAAGAACCACCCTGCCAGACAACACAGATACATAATTCTTGCAACATGACTACGCTTCAATGGGGTATTTACAATATTCTCAGAGTTGTGGGTGCCAAGGAAATGAGAATTCACACATCTAGATGGCCTTTTCATTTTACAGCAAAATACTGACTTTAACTCTCCAAATACCAACATGTGAAAAATGCATATAACAACACAATTCACCAACCTACAAGCAGGAAAACAGTGTGCTTTATGGAACGCTATCGAATAGTAACATAAAAGCTAGTATTTGGGACTTAGCCCACAGCCATATTAATACCACAAGGCATCAATATTAGAAGTTGCAAGCTCCGCACAACCTTGAATGACTTAAATGTCATCAATAAGGAATGTTTAGATAAACAATTCTATATTTACACACAAATACAGAATTCCACCTTCTACAGGTATCTTTTACCTGCTAAAACATTTCTAGTTTATGTACTTTAAAAAGAAATTACACTCAGAGGTCATGAAACACAGCAAGAAATTCTGACCATAGGTGATAGCAACTTCAGTTCTTTAAATGGATGCTGAAAACAGAAAAGCAGAAAAAAGCCAAACATGAGACAATGAATTATAGTGTTCCTTAATCTTATTGTTTTCTATATGGGAAAAATCTAAATATTTGTTGTACTAGATGCAAGTATACCAGGCCAACTGGAAAAGGGCTTATTATCCACTGATCCCTTCCTCCAAGTACTTAGCCAGGAAATTTACTACCTGTAGCAAGTGACTTACACATGCAAGTTTTGCAGTATCAAGTCCCAAAAATTAGTGTTTCATTCAAGAAGCAGCTTCTTCAGCTTTCACTACAAAAAAAAGGCATTCTAAACATGAATTGTGTGTCATGGAATGCTTGCTGCTTTCCTTGAAATGTAAACAGTGGAAATAAGTATTTTTTTCCTGTTCTAATTAATGTATACTTTTAAAAGACCTTGAGCAGCTGGAACCTTAAGTCAGTGGAAGATATTCTGTTCTCAACCCGTACACACAAAACAACCATTTTTTATCTAAACACAGCTGAAAGCAGTGCTTTCCTTGAGCATGCAGTACAAAGTTCAGACACTGTGATGAAAAAAAGTAAAGGGAAAAGATAACACTTTCTCCTCACATCTTTAAAACTGAACAAAATCCACTGAGTTTGAGTACCACCAAAATACAATCCAGCATCCCACTAGAAACTGAAGACCCAGGTGCCAGCGCAACTACTGTGGAAGCAGATGAATTTGCTTCAATGCAGTAAATACACGATTGCTTTTGAGATCCAGCTCACCTGGTTGCAGGATCTGGCCAGTAATTTACAAAAAAATTATGCAGCATTCAAACCAAAGCATAACAATACACACTCATTCACAAAAGGAAGGGCAAATCTTGCAGACCTCTAGTAGGGCAGAAAGCTCCAGGATGAGAAGAGGCCTCACATAATGCTGGGTGTTCCTTATTCAACCCAAATTCCTACCAATATCCATTTATTCTGACAGTATCTAATAGAGGCAACGTGTCTTCATCTGGTACTCTTTTCACAGTCTGCTGGTGGACTTCAAAAATTCTGCATGTGGCATTTAGATGCATTGGCCTAAATGTTTGAAATGCATAGAATTCCTTCAACTGGCTTTTATAAATTAAAAATTAAACTCTTTTCAAGTCATGTCCTTGCAGTTCTGAAGTAGACACTAATCCTTTTATACACCGTAAAACATTTTCCTCATTTTTTTTCCCCTGCAATTGTTTCCTGACTCACCACAGAACATACACTGTACTCCTAAAATCGCTTAACAGTGGAGTCCACCTACAGGAAGAAAGACAACTCAAAGACCTGGAAAAGGTTTAAAACATGGAGTTTAAGTTACTTTCAAACACTGAATTAATCTTCACTTAATGGAGCAATCACATAACTTCGGGGATCACATTTTAGATGGAAGGTGGATATTCCCACTGACTCAGATAGTTTAAAATACTCTCCAAGATCTCAACTTCTGCAAACAAAACCTCTTCAATCTGAAGAGGATAAAGGACACAGAACCTTTTAATTTGGAAGATGACAAAGTGGATTATTGGTTAGTTACACGTGCCAATAGGGTGATCCATTACCATGGACGCTCTACTGCTAGTACACGATGTTGCCTTAATAGTAGCTAGAGCCTTATTGGCTTAAAAAAAAAACAAACCAACCCAACTTTAAAAGGGTTTTGCATGTGAATTGAACATAACAGGTTTGACATGGACTAACCTTAAAGAATCCAATCCACTCAAATCCCTTTGAAGGCCGCAGCTGAATTTCATGCAAATCTTAGAGAAGTAGCCAGGCTGTTGGAGTATCAAGATGCTGTGTCCCTTTCTTCTGCAGATCTAAAACCAGGCAAAACAATGACACAACACCCTCCCACAATTTCAATGATTCCTCTTAAGATGATCCTGGCTTAATTCTCTGGCCCAGAAAAGTTTGACATTTGAAATTTGAAAGCAATAAGAAAATGACATCAGGAAACATATCAAAATATGAAGCCAATCTTTTTTTTTTTCCCCCCTCAACACAGCCCTGGACTACTTTTTCACAGATGAAAAAAAAAAAAATCTGGCAGGACACCATTATTTCCTATGCTCAAATCCAGCACTTAAAATTTTTAGCTTTTCTAAAAATAATTCAATTTTAGCAACAAATACTCCACCATAGTCTAAACCTTCTGATAGTCATTTTAAAATTCAAGCAAGCAACTTCAAGGTAAACCTATTTATTTTTTCAAGGCCACTGTAACAATATGGAATTCTGTTTGCTCACCCCTATTAAAAATATCTAAAAAGATTTAAGTGTTCTATGTGCATTTATGTAGGCAGAAAAGCATATATATATTTTTCTGTGTAACAATATATACACTGACAGCTGGAAAATTATTTGATGACTGGATTTAATCTTTACCTGATAAACATGAGAGGGAAAGAAAACGAAAAGCGTTTGTCAACTGCTTTTACTCTTAGAATAAAGTACAGATGACTACAAATGTAACTAACTATAACCAAATCAAAACCACACAGTGTGTATAAAGCACCGACTATGCAAAGTAGTTATAAATTCTTGGTTAACAAAGGGCACAAAAAGCCCTTAAAGGAAATATTTTATTTCTGCTAAATTAATACCTAAAGGCATTACATTTCATCAGCTTCACTTAGGTTTAAAGTCCCCAAAGATTCTCCTCCTGAAACTGGCTATATTTTATGTGCAAACCAGGCTGAGAGCTATCTAAATCTAGATAAAACTCATTGGCTTGTAATCTTCACAATGATCTATACATCTAAATCTATATGCAAATCAAATGCTCTCATGCATTAACACATTCCAAAGCATCTAGGAGTAAGAGAGTGCTTTCTCCCTCTTGCAACCCCCCTCCTTCGCTCCTCTCCCCCTCTCTTTATTTACACTAGCTACCTAAATAATTCACACTGCCTTCTTTTCAGCCTGAATGTTCTTCTGTTGAAGCCTGCAATGAGCTATTGCAGTAACCAGATGGACACATGAATGCAGCAGGTGGGACAGATGGCAGACCGCCCTGTCTGACGCTGGCTGCCTCAGCTTGGACTGCCTTTTCCTTCCAGGTACATTATCATCACCGTAGCAGAAAGCAGTAGGCAGAGGGGAAAAAAACCTTTACATACAATATTATATGAATTAGTTAAATGGCCAGGTGCTTATTTGCTTTTTAAACTAAAATGCCATTTACTTTTGAGTAGGTAAGAAGAGTTTCCCCTCTTCCCTTAAAGGGGAAAAGTCCATCTCTATTCTCCAGCAAGCCCCCTGAGTGGTGTGTGTAAAACAAAACATGCCTCAAATCTTAGAAAAGATCTTTAACTCATGACATCACAAAATTTTTGATTCAGCTTCAGTTTCCAAGTGCCTCTACCCTTTCACAGGTAACTTTTTTATTTTTTTTGATAAATCTATTTATCTGCTGGTACACAATCAGAGTTTTTTTATGGCAGTCTTAACAGTTATTATACAGACAGTGAAAAGCCTCTGTTTCCATCATGTGGTATGTTCCTTGACTGAATTTCTTCTGCTTCCCATTGCAGGAGACATATTAAACTAATAGTTTATTACAAAAAGATTTGATACTTCTAGGGAAAATGCAAACAAAAGCTGAAGGCGGCAAGTCTGTCTTTGACCACAAAAATTAACCTTTTAATATGTTGCTATCCTCTCTGGAACGCTGAGCAAAACACAGGGTAGATGACAGTAAGAAAAAACTATAATTTGTGTTTTGAGCAAGAACACGTGACACTGAGGAAAAAAAATCTGGTGACACATCTGGCAGAGTTTGAGTGGCATGAGCATCACTGTACCACAGAAGTTACTCTTTTTATACAAATTGTATTGCTGTCCAAATGAGCAGAAGTTATTAGCTTCATACTCCTTTCAAATCAGCAGGCAACTAACTTAGTGGATTAACTGAAATCACTGCTTCAAGGACAATTTTTAAAAATCAGGTCGAAAAAAGGTATTAAACCTAAGCAGTCAGATGCTCTACGCAATCCTGTCCTATCACATTTTGTCTCTCCAACCACTTTCTCCCACCCCTTGTGCCATGCCAACAACAGCAGCCTCTGTTGCTCCCTGGTCTGTCTCCCTTTCACAGAGCTTTTCACTCCACCTCCTTTGCATTACATGAACCTTCTCTGAACTGACACAGAGGAAACCACCCTCCTCTCCCTCAGATGCCAGGTAGATTTCTGCTGTTCTACAATAGAACAATCTATACTTCCTCGTTACCCTGATGTTAATACTTCTATTTTAAATTAAAAATACAAAACCACACACAAATTTTATGGAACTATATATGCACACAGAGTACGGTTGCACTCGCCATATTGAAAAGTATGTTGTGCCTTTTTCTGCAGCTTTCACAATTTGCTTATATTTGTAATCATCAAAGCTCTTGACTAAGGATTACCTATATATTTACACACTGTACACCAAAGTAGCATGACAGGGGTTTCTATATACCACCATAACAGAAATACTAAATAACAGGGTAAATCATAAGGAATTGATTTGCAATTACACTCAACTACTGAGTCAAAATATCTTTCTTTTTGGTTTGTTTTTGTTTTTTTTTTAAATCAGAGTGAGCAATTACATGACAGTGAAGGTAAAAGAAAAAGCATCAGTTGAGACATGTTCTGTGTCAGATTCTGCTCCCTCTAAGCATACTGGTATAACTGGGAAAAGAAACTGACTGTAAATAAACCTGTATGGGTAAACAAGGACTGGTCCAAACTGGCAACTAAACCTTGAAACAAACAGGAACTTATCTCTTCAGAGATTTAAACATGCTCAGTAGGGACTCAAATAATAATAAACACAATAATACAGCATCTAGTTTCACCTGGCATGGGGAGAAGACAGACTACCAAAAAGTTTATTCATGTGTATTTCTAACCTAGCAGAAGCCAGAAATTACAGAAAACCTCAATGGACACACTGCTTCCATGCGAGCCCAGACTGATTTTGAGGCCAAAGAGTTTAAGCACTTTGGATAAACTTCAGATAAGCAGCACAACTTCTGTATGCTTATGTGTCCTAACTGAAAATCTTTAAGGTTTTATATTACCATCAATTAGGGGAAAAAAAAAAAAAAAAAAAAGAGAAGGATTTAAAATAAATAAATAAAAAATATATATATAAAAGGTGAAAGAATCCAGGGATCATACATGCAAACTGACAAAACTACGCAATTCATTTATGCAACAGATTTTGGTACAAGCAGCTTCTAGAAATGGTGAACTATGCACTACCAGCTTCAGAAAAGCATTTCGAGTTACAGTATCTAGATTACGACATAATAGAGAGACAGTAAAAGCAGTGCACTTTAACATCAGTTTACACATGCACATGATTTCACTATGATGATATAAGCTGTTTTCTCAACAACAATATATGAACAGAACTCTGAACATGCAGAAACACTCTCTTTAAAAATAAACCTCTGAGCCACTGCCAGGTTGTCACGACAGGAACGCACACACACTATTGGAGCAGCAATCAGAGAACCAAACTTGGATTCAAAAAAAGTGTCTTACATTGGTAATCTTGTTTCATTACTCATAAAAAGTTCATACAAGGAAAAATTAATATTTCCCAAGCCTTCTGTTTTCATTAGCACGACTCATGGTTGAAACCGGTCATATATATTCTTAGTGGTGGAACTGTTTATGTATT
>JAVSBS010015029.1:149462-183077 GCA_033124195.1 Coracias cyanogaster | reverse complement strand
TTAGGTAGTTGTAGAGGGCAATGAGGTCTCCTCTCAGTCTCCTCTTCTCTAGACTAAACAAACCCAGTTCCCTCAGCTGCTCTTCATAGGGCATGCTTTCCAACCCTTTCACCAGCTTTGTTGCCCTTCTCTGCACCTGCTCCAGCACCTGAATGAACACTCTCTAAAACAGCTCCCTAGCAAGCAGCTGCAGCAGAAAAGCTCCATGATATATACAATGCTCTATCTGTCAGAGGAGGAAAGAACCAGAGAGAAGGTTGTTGAAGAACATAGTCCTAGTGTTTGAGGCTATGTTTTTCCCACAGTGCCTGAGCAAGGAGAGGAGTCACCCTGAGCTCTCTACAGCTGGCTGAGTTGCCCTCTGAAGGCACCTGTCTGTATGTCCATCCCTCTGTCTTCACTCCCCTGTTTCACTGGCTACAGGAGCAATACATATCCATAGTCATGCAAGAGAAGTTCAGACCACTAATTCCAGCCTTAGGCATGTGAGATTTGAAAACCTTTATATAGAAAGGAACATGTTTCTCTGAAACACTCCTGCTTTTCAAAGCAGAAAAAGATCTTGTGCTGACAGCATCAGCTCTGTTGCTGGGAAAGGGCAAATCTTTGTCAGTCAAGAGGCAACAACCTCATTTCTGTTATGCCCTGGTAACAGAGGGGTCCCTGCAAAAGTAGGTGAGAGCTGGAGGTCACCTTTTGGTGTTATTCTGTTTATCCTGGATCACTTCGGTCTTCTGGGAAATGTGGTGGTTCCTCCCACATAATCATCCATCTTCTGTCTTCACATTTCTTATTTGGATTATATGGGCTGGGGCAAAGCTAGTGTGCCTGTTGATATAACTCTTGCTGTTTTGTCCTAGTGATGTTTAAATTAAGTCAGACTGTCTCTAGCAAGAAATAGGGTATAGAGCACTTCTTTCCTGGGGGTCCTGATACCACAGAACTATTCGTGAATAGACCTTGGCCCTTTGAAGGCATTAAGTGAATTTGGAATAATAGGTCCTTTAAATGAAAAACATTTCTAGTAATTTCAAACCAGTTTGTACATCATATACATTATCTTCTATGCTGTTTTTAAAATTAGAATAAAATACTGTTCTGGGCAGTGGAGAAACCAGTGATATTAGAAATATTGAAATGTTGAATCTAGAAAAAAAGCTCAAATCTGAACTTGAATTAGACTCTGGTCTGTAGTGATTATTCCAATATTTGTCACTTCTGTCTTCACAACTGTGATACTTGGGGTATGATAAGAAAAGGTAAAGATTTTTTCCTGTTACCCTACCTTCATAATAAGTAATGAATTTAAGTTGATACTGTCTCTCAGTTTTTAAAACATGCTAAGCTGACTGGTTATTTTGTTTGCTGTTAGCCTCACATCTAATGGTGAGTTTACACTCCAATCCTCTAACTGCATAACACAGAAAAGTAGTGTCTGTCCACAGAAATGGAGTTCCTTTTAGGAACAGGTAAGATCACTCAGCTGCTTACCACAGCTGCCACAAAATAGTGTTTGAAAAGCAATAGCAGGAAATTAGTCCCAGGTTTAAAAAAATCTTTTTTGGCACCAACCATTTTCGGAGAAGCCATTCATTGTGAACTCCGTGGTGCCTCATATAGGATCCAGTGTTAACAGATTTTAAACATAGTAAGAATGAAAAAAAAGGCTACTCCTCAATAACTTACTTTGCTTGACTTTGAAAAGTCAAGGAGGTACCATTGCTCCTGTTTGACAGCACTCTTAACTGCAGCATTAAAGATGCACAGAATAACATTTTAGTAGATGTCCGTCTGGTTACTGTTGCAGAATATTGTAAAGAATGCACATGATCTTGGGTTTAATGTTGATTCCTTGAAAAGACTTGAGAGGCAAAGGTAATTAGAGGTTGTATGGCCATTATGAAAATTATGCACTTATAATTTAACCTTATATTCTTGAGTAATAAATAGGGTATTACTAGTATAAAATATGTGATGAGATCGTTATAGTTTAAGAAGCACAGGATAACATTTAGTGGGGTAGCAAAACATGAGTAAATTTATAGTCAATGTATCTTTAGCTTGGATTTAATCAAGCTAATTAAGATGATTGCAAAATACGGAAGGAGAGAAGATTCAGAAACGAGAATGTACTGAGACTTGCCAGTCACAAAAGTCAGAAGATCAGCTTGATCAAAAAGCCAGTAGCTGTATTTGTAAGCATTATATAGACTAAAATGGCATGCTAGATATAGATACATTTGTTAATTCATATATTCAAGGGTAAGTATTCATGCTATGCAGTAGTCCTAGAGTGTGACACAATTTTATGTTGGTGATAAAATGTTAAGAGATCTCTGAAAACAGTATTCCTCAGGCTTTAAACATGCATTTGTGCCTCAGTCCCTGTCTGTTGGTTCATCAAGATTTGGGTTGTAATTTTGGTTTTGAATTCAGGTAACTGAGGTAACATTTCTTTGTAATAAGTAGGCCATCTATTTGTCATTTCAAGACAAAAAAAAATAGACCAAAATCAAATCCTCTTTTTATTATAGTGTCTGTATAATCATATATCTTACTGCTGACATATGAGATCTCCTTGTTATAACAGGCTGTTGCAGCTCGTTGTCCTTTGTTTACTTGCTCTATGCCATGTTTAAGGTTTTATTTAAATTCTTTTTTTTTGCCTCATGCTTTAAGAACTAATCTTTTTGAAGAGTAAATTCATTGAACTTTCACGATTTCTCTTATACTTCTCAGAGTATATCTTGTGGCCAAAAAAAGCTGATGATGATTTGAGAGAAGAGCATGTCTATTACACCAAAATACTCATTAGCCAGCAGATAAGTTTGTGCTGATACGATAACCAGCCAAACATTCAGAACTGAGAAGATGGCCATTTAACATGTGCTTCCTTGTTATTTCTCCAGTCTTATACTTCATATTATCTATATTTTCATACCCCTTCACAAATGGAAAAGATGCACTTGTATGATTTACACACTGTGTTAGAAGTATCACACAAGCTTTTTCCTGGTGCACAAATAAAAGGTAGATTTGTGGTGTTGAGACATTTTTGTTATGGATAACTTTAAATCTAGTTGTAAGATGGGAATCTTTTGTTTCCAAAAACATAAGAGTCCCTAACAGATGTTGTACTTGACAATCCCTGAAAAAAGTTGAAGATGGGATGCATAGGGAAAGCAAAATTTGAAGTTGTATTCATTAAGTTTCTTTCTTGGCACTGATGGGGTGGGTACTACCAGGCTAAGGGAGGTGAGTCAGGAAGCTACGGTTCATAATTAGGGCCAACAGTGTTAGAGGTTTTTCTGTCACAGAAGCTCAAGAGGGGGATCTCTTGAGAACCTGTTGTATCACGGGAACCTTGGGTAACCTCTAGACTCCTTTTTGGTTTGTAGTTTCTGTTCAGTGACACAGAACAACTCACTTCTTATCTTAAAAGGTAGAGTGCTCCTGAAGCTTGCAAGCCTGCAGAGATAGAACCTGTTGCTGATGTGGCACGTTAAACTTTTCTCAAATTCAGTTTTTTTACTTGAAGTCTTACGCATCTTACACTGGCTTCTAAAATTTAGTATTTGAAGATTCTCAAAGGATATGAATGTTAGAAGTAATCTTGAGGCTACTTTAGAGAGACAACAGGACCTAGATTTATGGTCAGGTTTTTATCCATATTGAAGTAAAGGATTGATTTCATATTTGTGGTAACTTGGCTTCATATCAACTGTGGTATGAATATACATTGCAAATTAAGCAGAGTAGTGTCCTAACTTTTCAATTTAAAATATGACTAATTTCCTGAATTTGTTTGTATTAGAAAATCAGATGACGTATTTTTCATTTACATCAGCATACAGGCTACACATTTGAAATTAATATGGCTAGATGAAACATATATTTTAATACAAAGGCAGATGTGAATCAGCGATTTTCCTGTCATAAAAGTATGTAATTAAGTAATCTTCCGACCTACAGGAGAAACTGAACCTTGGCTGCAACAAACATGTAAATAGCAACCCTGTATTTTGAGGAACAAAGGGTGATATTTACAGCAAAGACAGCATATTATCAGTGTCATCATCTCTCTGTAGTTAGCAACTGTTTCTGAGAGGTACCCCAATGTTACAATTTCAACAGTCAAGATCTGGAATACACTGAACACTTGCTTTTGTGGGGTTTTTGGCTTGTTTTTTTTCTGGTGTAGAAAGAGTCTCAGTGTACAGTTGTGTATTTCAGGCTGCCTTTTGCATAAAATCTGTTGATGCAATTTTAAATATGAATGGCCCTGGAGTTGTTGGCCAGGTAGAGACTGCCTGGGTCCCACATCCCCCAGGCAAAGTCTTCTTGACCCGTTGTTGATACTCTCTCTAGGGTACAAAGCAAAGTCCCCTTGGATGCACTGCTAGAGCCAAAAGATATATTTGGTAGGCATATATGGCTGGCTCACCAATACTTCTGAATAATTGTCTTCTACCTTGAGAAGGAAAGCCATCACTTCTCCTTCCTTTGCTTTCCATTTAACCAGAGTCACGCTGGTTGGGATTTAAGCTGTTCAGGAAATATTTCAGAACTGCTTGGCATGCCTAGGGATAGGTTTTCCTCTGTGCTTAACTCAGGGCTTCTGGTCTACTGCTCAGCAATAATTTCCTTTCTTCCATCTTCTTTCTTCTTGGTTTGTCTCTTATCAGACACTTTCTGCCTCTTGGAATTCAGAGCAAGTAAAAATCTTGCTAAGCTCTTTCTTGATTACCGGCTGACACTCTCCATAGTTGCACCAAAATGAAGAACACTGTGCATCAACACATTATGACTGTGATACATGGCTGATAATTTCACAGAGCTATGAGACCAGAGTTTGGTTTTTTAAGTATTATGAAGTTAGTCAAACTGAAAATAGTCAAATGCTTCTCTGTTGTATACGTGTTAATTTATAAGGTGAATTAACACTTATTTTCAACGTTTTTTTTAATGTGCCTGAAAGAGTAGCAGAGAAAACCAGAGAGCGTGTACTAATTAACATGTTCTAATAATGGAGTGAGCCTGTCAAGAGTCTCAAGTGCAGAGGTTTGAATAACTATCAGTTTCTTCTGCAAGTGTCATTATTCCACATCAGTTGTTCCCTAATTTTCCCTTTTCACCAGACCATCACGTAGAAGCAGGACATGATGCAAGGCTTGCTGAGCCCAGAGAATATACTTGTTGTGTCAGTGTATGTGGTGAGGGAGGGGTTGCAGTGCTCTGCTGGGGGTACAGATGCGGAGTTCTCATGGTAGGCTGTGGCAAGTTAAGGACAATTTGTCATGCTTTGCTGACCATCATTCGGAAACAACTGTTGATGATGATCAGGCCTGGATAAAAGCATACTTGCTTCATTAAAAAAGTATCTTCATGCCTTGAAGTCTGGCAATTGTTTCATTTATGGCAGCATAAGGTGCTTACCTAAGTAAAGGAGAACATGTGCAATTGAATGACTTTTTTTTCAAACCTTTCAATACATCAGAATACACGTACCTTAGAGACTGGTTTTTTGGGGGTGTTCACACTCCACAGCTTCTACTTGGTTAAAAGACTGGCAAACATGGTTTCTATTATTCCAGATAAGATCAAGTCCTGAGACAAACTGTGTGAACCCTGAATACTGTGTGTGTGGTCAGCTGCCACTGCATTAATAATGAATGTTTTTTGGATCACTGCTTGTCAGTTCTAGCACAACCGAGTTTCAGAAGATTTAGGATCATTAAGATTGGACAGCAAAAATCATGCAGTAAGGGTTACTAAGATCAGAAAGTGTTGGATTTCATCCTTATTCCCATCAGCACAAACACCTGTTCTTTGTTTTTTTCCAGCACCTTTTTGAACCAATAACCTTCAATGACTCTAGCTGTATCAGGCTATGGGCTATGTTATTGGCCTATTTTTCCTCAGAGTTTTTAGTATTGTATTGCTACTTTTCTTTGACTAATTTTTATGAGTCTCAACTGGGGACTATGTGTTGTTTTCAGCTTAGAAAAGAAGGGAGATGACTTTAACTAATCTTTAACTAAAGCTTGAGAGGAATAAAATGCTAATTTATTATTATTATTTCTACCTTGTGGCCCTGAGCAAACCACTCCTGAAAATGCCCAGTCTTTGTGCAGGCTGTGAAGTGGGCATAGTAATGCTTTCTTGTCTGTTTCCCTGCAGGAGTATTGTAAGAATTAATGTTAATGCTTTCCTATTGTTTTACAGATTAGAAGTTCTCTGTCTATTCAGGTGTTATCTAGGAATACTGATTGCATCTGTATATTTCACTCAGTTGTCCCAGAGTAAAAACATGCTGAAAGCCAAATGCCACTTTGGTTATATAAGAAAGATCCCGGGAGATAAAAGTGTGCTAGCTGGAATAGACTAATTGTTTTTAAAATTATTTTTGGAAAAAGCGTGAAGTTAGTTTTCCCATAACATAATACAGGAAAAACAGCAGAAATCTAATCTATGTCCAGACCCAACAGATATAGTGTAACACACAATAATATAATGCTCCAAATGAAAGAGGACAACTATCTTTGGCCTCCTGAATAGTGCTATCAAAAGTGTCAACTACGTTTGAGTTCTGATGGCATTGCTTTGTTTCATGAGGAACTGGATTCACATCAATAAGCATTCAATAACAGACAGTCATTGGTTTGATCTACTCAATAAGTTCCTACTTCCAGTAGTAGGGCTGGACCTGAATACTAATAGAAGTCTTCATATCCCATCACCGTTTCTATAAACTATACGGTTCTTATGGATATCGATTATTTAAATAAATTATTTGAAAGCGCTAAGATTATTTTCTCCCTTACATCATATTTAAGGGTTTCCCAGTCATTATGTTTGGTTTTAATTAAAAACCCCCTGTCATCAAAGGAAAAAAGAGAGGACAAAGTACAGATACACAATTTGGTTCTGAGTTGAAGTATCCGGTATTGGCAAGAAATGTACCATCAGTCAGTAATAAGAAATACTATGTAAAATAGTTCTGTAAAAGGCTAAAATTCTGAATAATAGTGACAGAGGTGCAACCAGAAAAATAGATGTCTAATATTTATTTCTCTTAAATAATAATAATTTTAAAAGCAGTTGACTGTGTCCCAAGGAAGCTTAAGAATCTGGGATATTTAATTAGCAAGAATGATTGCATTTATAAGGTTGCTGAAGTTCTTATTTCACAGGCTTTCTGGAATGCCCTTAAACTTAACACATGGTTTCCCTTCACAAGAAGAAGAAAAAAAGATTCTGAGTACATTCTTTAATAATATAGTATAACTTTTAGTTTATGGGCAATAACAGTTTCTACTGGAAAAGCTTGATCTGGAAGAGATGAGCATCTGAATACTCAGTTATTCATTTTTAGAACTAAAATTTTAATATGAAAGGGAATGAATTCAGCTGAAATTCACTTTTTCTTACTCTAGCCTCTACAGGAACAAACCACCCTGTATCATCAGGCCATCTGCCTCCCTACCAGGCAGCCTAGAATAAGTATAGAGCATCTTGGCCAAGTTCAAAGAGATTTGGCAGACAAGTAAAGTTCTTCAGGATTGAAGTTCCCACAGTCTTACAACAGTCAGCATCTGTGCAGAGGGGAAACCCCGAAGTGATGTCCTTTAGCTCAGTGAGAGGTAAAGCTATCTCTTCTGGCTCACCAAGCAGCATGCTGACTGCCTGGCCACAGAAGAGATGGATGGGGCAGAGGTACTTCCATTGAGTCTGAGGTCAAAGAAAAGAAGGGGCTAGTGGAGGCTCCGTGCATATTCTTTTGGGGGCTATGTAGAAATGAGCTAGATAGGGAATTAGTGCTTCATTAGTTGTGGTGGTTCTGGAATTAATTTGTTACTGAAATAAATTGCTGTAGATAACTTAGTATTGAATACCCATTAGGAAAAGTATTTGTTGCTGCATGATCTGAACAATGCAGTGAATTCCAGTGTAATGAGGATATAAGAAAAGATAAAAGTGATACTATTTTTTAATGTAAGAAAATTAGCATTGCAAATGGTGTTTCCTATTTGTTCAGCTTTCCAGCATTGTAATTGTACTCAAAGTGGATACTGATCTTAGTTGGAAACACTTTTAAATCTTAAAAAATTGGAGATTCTTTCTTTTTATAGTTAGTATTTAAAGACCTTAGTAAGGCCTGTTTAATCTGAAGGAGTTTCATTGCTGTACATACAGACTGACACAAAGTGAAGTCAAATACAGTAACAGCCTTGGCCAAAGTGAGGTTGACCTTGGCAACATTAAATGAGATTTAATGACTGCTCAGAAATGTTATCTACCCACTATGGCATAATAAGGTTAAAACATTAGATTTAGGTTAGACATTAGGAAGAAGTTATTTAATATGAGGGTGGTTGAGCACTGGAACAAGTTGCCCAGAGAGGTGGTGGAAGTCCCATCCCTGGAGTTGTTCAAGGTCAGGGCTCTGAGCAACCTGACCTAGTTAGAGATGTCCCTGCTTAGTGTTGGGGGGTTGGACTAGATAGCCTTTAGAGGTCCCTTCCAACCCAATATATTCTCTGATTCTATAGTAAAGCACGAGGTCAGAGAATTCTAGTTAAGGATTTGGCTAAATTGCAGAGTGTAGTGTTAACTAATGCTTAAAGCAGAATCTACCAGAAAACGTACTGGAACACATACATCCCTCCACACTCACACTATACTGAGCCTATACAGGAATTGGAATTAAATTCTTCTGAGCTAATGAATTCTGAAAGTGATGAAACGCCTGGATTGTTGATTTGTTTGTTTTCTCTGAAGATGTGTTGCCTTCACATACTGTGTTATCTTGCCAACTACCACAAACTACATCCTTTGCCAGTTTCCTTGGAGTATTTCCATTACTGGAGTAGGCTATAAAGCAAATTCACATTGACTGCTTGACCTAGTTTGCTTTATAACCTATCAATGAGGTAAGGTGTCTTTACACTGAATGAGAATGAGCTGGATAGTGAATGGCGACGTGCAATGAACATGAGGTTACCTTTCATGGCACTGATAGGCTACTCTTACTGAAAGTACTGATTAGCATATGTTAGCATAAGAGCAACCCTGGGGTGTTTAGTTGCTTCTATAAAGAGGGTAGATGATAATTTTGGGATTAATTTTACCAGAATACAAGGAGATGATAGATGTACCCCACAGATCTAATCCTCTGGCCATGTTCTCAGAAGAACTCAGATGTTGAATTTTATGCTTACAACTGCTCTCATGCATTGAGAAGATAGCGGCCCAGATGACACCAGTCTTTTAGACTACCCTTAAAAGTGGCACAGAATAATTTCAGCCAGGCAGGATGCTGGATGCTCTCTGTTTAGGACTGATGGGTGTGGAGTGCATCAGACAGATCTGCCTTTTAATTTTTTATGTTGAAAACAAGCGCAACTTCCTAAGCATCTGTCAGTATGTGCTTTTGGTACAGCTATAAGCGATAAAACCCTCAGCGTTCTCCAGTGTTAGAGGGCTAAATGATAACTTGATGACATTTTTGACATCTTGTAGTTCAGCATGTTCAAGACATGAATGAGTAAGCTAGATAGATGAATGGAATATGACAATGACTCCTACATTTGTCATGCATCTTAGAGAACATCTAGATGAGCCTTTTGCTTTATCCTATCAAAAGGATTTTGCCTGTGAGGCTATAACTGATGCTTTTAGATGAGGGTTAGTTTTGATAAATACCATTGTTGTTTGATGTTTAAAATTATAACCTTTTACCTAAAAGGTATCTGTTTGTATTGTATCCAGTAAATTGTTACTTTATTGTCAGAATCCTCTGCAGTGAAATTTCAGAAACTGTGGCAAACAGAGGAGCAAAAACGATATACAAATTCTGTTCACAAGCATGAGCAAGTTAAATTATGCAGGACTGGTCAGAAAACCTTTTTCTTACTGCTTTTGGGGAAGTGGTAATCGTTTAGTCTTTTCTTGGAAGAATTTTATTGGATCTATTGGGCTTGGAAAATATACACCAAGGAACATTTGCCTTCACAATTGTGTGAATACACAATATATTCCACACTATCAATTCTATCTTTGAACTATGAATGTGTTTTGTTGCCATACCAACAGTTTCTTTGAAAGTTCAAATATGCTAGACATGATGTGAAAGAGTTTTCCTTTCAATATTTTTGGCTTCCTAATAACTTTTCATAAGAGCACCTTCTGTGAAATCCTGTATTATAAAGAACAATACCACAATGTGAAAATAAATCATTCTTTCATATATTGTGAATAGAGTAAGGAACAGTTTGATATAATAGAGTCTTTGGCAGTGGACACTTTCTCTCTCTTTTTAAACCAGGCTTCCCCTGAATTTAAACAGAAAGCTTCCACGTAACTTAAAATAAGTTAGTCTTACTTGATGACCTATGGGTTTCCTTTCTATAGGGCTTACATCTTCCACAAAGCTGTCATGCAGCCTTGTAATGCAAAACACACTTCTTTGCTTAGCAAACTGGTGGGTATACAAATCACAGCTTCTCTTTTTGGTTCCTATGGCACCTAGGCAACATTCATAAATATTTTAATCACAGACCTAGCCTAGTATGGGCTTGTTTTAAAATTTTATAAGTAAACAGTGAAAATAGAGATGGACGTAGATGGAAGGTGATGCCAGATGAGCAGATGGGCCAGAAAAGCTTCTCCTTTTTCTTAGGGAAAGACTGATGTTTGTTTGTAACTGTTATACATGTGTGGCTTGTTGCTCTAAAGTATAATATAGACAATTAGGCATACAAATATATTCTTATATATATTTCAGTAAGCAAGTGTTACTCTTACATCATTTCCTTGATCTTGCATGGACGCATAAATCAACCTCGGTAAACTTCAAGCATGTTATTTTCAGCTTTCACATACAGTGTTCAGAGGTAGATTCCAGAGCTACTTTTGTTGTAGAAATCTGTCGCTGACTTTTTTCTGTCCTAGAAACAATCAGCTAAGTTCATCTTCATCCTTTCAGATGACAGATGTAACCCTGTAGCCCAGTAAATTTGGAGATATTAATTGCCGGTTACAAGCCATGGGCTTATTTCTAGGTTTTGTCTGGGCCTTCCTGGAGATTTGTTTTATCTTGCAGCACCAATTATCTAATGACCAAGTGATTATTACCTACTCTGTTTAGCTTTTTTCAGTTCTCTATGATTGTGTGGTTTTGATGCTTATTATTATTTCTGCAACTAGTAGATAATAAAAAGTGAGTATTGTGCGTGGAATGAACTACTGGTAAATATAGAATAAAGTGCAGCACAGAGCAATAAAGATGTGGGGTGACAGCAGAAGTCTTAAAAGCACAGGCATAGATTGATACTGGAGGCTCCAGAGCTATAAGCACCTCAAAGGAATGCAACCTCTTTTTTTTTTTTTTTGGTAAAACCGGTTTCAGGCATAACAAAGAGAAAAAAGAACAATGAAAAAAGAACAATAAAAAAAGAAAAGATAATATACAGTGAATTTACCTGTGATGTGGGCTTACTGATCAATGAATAAAAAGTGTAGAGCATGTTAGCACTCTGAGGAGGAAAAAACCATCAGCATCACTCTCTTCCTGGAAAAGCTCTCTGGTCACGTAAGACTCCCCTTTTCTTCCCTCCCCTGTGCCCCCGAGCTTTGACCTTAAGAAGGTGGGCAAAACATCAAAGGGAGGTGTGAAAGTTTGGATATATGTAATTTAAACTGTATATAATTATATATGTAATATATCATACTACATTTTACACTATGTATATAATAAAATTTTAATATCATTGTGACATGACTAGATTAGAAATAATGGATAAAGCTGTTAAGATTCTTAGGTTTCCATATAAGGTGCGTTCCTTTTGCCCATAACAATTTTTATTGTAAGTGATGGGAATTAACAAATCTGTAATTTGGAAATAGGCAACACATATATATATGGTGAACGTGGTATATAACTGGTGCCACCCTCTGCATTTGAACCCTCTTTTAAATGGAAAAGCTATGTGCCATGATTAAGGTCACATCTTAAAGATTCATTGCATTTGGGTGGGATCTGGGTGACTTCAGTTGAGCTCTCTATGGACATAGGTGATCTCATACATTATTCACTGCTGCTTCAGTTAAATAACCTCTGTTATAAATAAATTACCTGCACAACCCTGTATAAGTAAAAGATTTCAGTGTTAAATAAATCATATAAACAAACCAAATACTAGGATTTGGATGGTTTTAATTAAACTAGAGAGGAAGTATGTTTTGCAAAAGCATTTTGAAGGGAAAATGAATTATTTTTTGCCCTGTTCTGCTAAGCCATTCTGTGCTATTCATTTTGGGAGGTTGAATTGCTTAAATGCCATAGTAAATGCATGGCTACACAGGGATGGCATCACTGCAGTCATATGAGTTGGCATTTCTCTAAAACCTTCTTTGGTAGGAACTTAGAATTTCCAAAATGTTTTCCATTAGACAAATTTTCTCACCTTTGCTGTCTAACCAAAACTGCTTACGTTGTTAATTTTGTTATAGGGAAGTCTAATAGAATATTAATCAACAAGCTTTACTTGTACAAATGTGAGAAAAAAAAGTAATTGCACAGTCTAACTCTTGCTTATCTACCTGAACACTTCATTACTAAAGTTGATATGATGACTTCAGTCAAAACATTCATGTAATTGCTCACCAGTGCAAGAATAACACATTATAACCAATAGCATACCGAATAATTCTATTTGCATTTATTTGAATAAAAATTCATAGATAATCTCCTTCATCAATGGAAATAATTCCCTGATTTATTTTGCAGAATGGCTTAAAGCTTAGTAGTACTTAATAAACCATTGAGAACTACTATACATGCATGGAAATCATAACGTAACTTTTTTTTTTTATTTGAAGACACTGATAAGCTGTTTTCCAGTAGCTCAGTGATTAAAGAAATGTGATGCTGTTTGTTCAGTCTCAAACTTGAGTGTTTAAACCTCATAATACAAAAGGAAATGTAGCCTTTCCTTTTGACATTTTTGAGCTAAATAAATATAGTGCAGATGTGCTACACTGGTCATTGCTTCTAATTACTGAATGTTTGCTGTGACTTTAGGATCCATTTTTGGAAAAGCAGAAGTCAACCTCTGCACTGTAACTCTGTTCCTTCCTCAGAAAAGAAATATGCACTTGGCAAATCTGTTTAACATTCCTTCTTAGGAAAACAGTGAATTTTAATATTGTCACAGAGTAAGAGATTGAAAAGTATAGTCCTTGATTTTCTACGGTTGTTCCTTTTTAAACCTAGTTGAACTGTGGAGGTAAATGAATATACCTGAGGTTTAACTAAGCTGGCCAGAGGTGTTAGAGGGGGGAGGCTCTCCAAGAGCTCATTCACTGCATGACAAATTTTAAGAGCACAGTTGATTTAGGGACTTTGCCCGGTAATGCTACCCCTGACATTAAGTTCATTCCTTTGTAGGACGTCACGCCAAGGCCCTCCTTTTACAGACTTTTGTGTATAAGTATTCACCTGGAGTTTCCTGTATTCAAGCCCAAGTTTTGCTTTTGCAGATGAAAACATAATGTGTTACTGTGTAAGGGAGGAATAATACCCAAGCATAGCATCTGCGTTTGATCCTGCTGCCTTTACAAACCCGCCCTTTATGTTATTATAGTATGGAATGATTAAACCCTATTTTTCAGACATGGTTGAGATGTTTAATCTATGTCTTAATCTATCAATGATATTTAAGATCATTAATCTTTAATGTCTTAATCGATAGATTAAGATATTAAAACTGGAGTGTCTATGTGTATGTCTTATGACCAAGATCACACTATCACTGGAGTGCAAGTTAATACACCCTAAAAACCAGTTCTAACTTCCGAAAGCAGACACATGTTGCCTAGCCGTCTGAATCACTGTCTAGTCTGTTACCTGCATTTGATTAAATTTTCTTTTGTTATCATGGCAATTTTGACATCTAGGTCACATATGCATATAAGTAAGCGTGCCTCCATGTAGACATATAAATTGAGGTTTCATACAGTGAGACTGAATCACAAGCAGTATCTCTGTTTTGAGATTGTGTAGCATTCAGTGCAATGTGTAGAATTTAAGTTGCCTTGGTTTTAATGAAAGTGCTTCTGAGATTTTTGGAGAGACCAACAGTGGTGAAATGACACACTTAGACCTATGAAATCATGGAGTCTTAGTTTCTCTTTTCAAAACAGTGTTAAATAGCTGTTTACTACAAAACACAAAACCAAAATGAAACAATTCATTTTGTACAACTGTCCTCAAAAGATAAATTTACAAAAGTTTTTATTTCTAAGTTTCAAACTTACATAACTCAAAACTAAATTCTGAAATCCTCTGTATAGTTGCCTTCTCTCAGAACTGTGGTGACAATTTCTGTACAGATCATGCAAGCATAAAAGTGTGCTTTCACTTATGAACATGTTGTAAAACAGGCTGACCCAGGCCCTGCAGTTTCTTTATAGAGTTTTCTATTCTGAACTGCAAACATCATATGTTGCATACCCAAAAAGTGTGGTATGCTCAGGGAGTATAGCCTCAGAGAACATGCAGTGTGAGATTTATGGAAATTCAGGGCGTAGTGGAGGAGTCAAATCCACAAGGGTCTTCTAGGTATTTTCTCTTTGATGTGAGATTTAAACAGGATTATGTCCATCTGAATGCTCGCTTGTTGGTTTAGTTTTTTAAGCGATGGTAAAGTATGCATGCAGCTGATAGTATCTAAACTAAATGCAATGGAGAGATATAAAAAACACAACTTGGAGTTTCTCGTATAAGCCAGTGTGAGGATGTCCACATGTAAGAGTACTCTGCTCACTTTGTATGCAAGAGTAAGTCCTTACCTAGTTGCTGTCACGATCCGTTTATGTGGGTTGAACTGCTGGAAAAAACGATCATTTAGTAGTGATCTTATCAAATCTCCTCTTCTTAGGGTATAAGTAACTGACTCTTCAATACTTTTGCTCTCCAGAAGGTAAAAGGTGTTAGGAGTTTACACTTCGGCTGACAAGCCATTTATCAAAACTAGAAACAAGCAGATCTCTAAAGCTTTTCAGTTGCCTGCCCTATGAAAAATCCTGTTGTGTTTCTATAGCAACTGCAATGGGCCAGTAATGATGTCATCACACAACAACCAGATAAAATGCATATCACCTTATTGCAAATACTGGATACAAATAAACATTGAATCATCTAATAGCTGGTATGAATAATGTTCCCACCTTCTTTAACAATTTACTACAAAGAATAGAAGGACTCATGCCTGACTGGTCAAAACAGTAACTGCATGCAGCATTTTGAAAGAGGAGGAAATGTCTTTGTTGCCAAACTGTGCTCTTTTCAAACACATACAATGCAGATAATTACTGAAAATATTTTTGATGTTTGTATTCAACTTGAAAACCTTTCTGTGGCACTAGGTATAATTCTGGGAGATATTTGTACTTCTTTTGCTGAATATAATTACTCAAACTGAGTCATTGGCACACCACCACCTGGCTGGCTCTGTAGAGTGGAGTTCTCTGAATGATGCGCAAGCCCAACGCTGACTGGATAGAACAGTTGCTGCTTGATACTCTTCTCTGCCGGTTACCCCTGGAAAAAATGACTTGGTTTATCACCAAATTTTGGAAGGAACGGTTTTCTTATGGGAGGTAGAACTATCACTTTCCTTTGATTATTCACCATAAATCAATGACCAAGTGAAAAGAGTCAGTAAAAATTCAGAACAATGTTTATCATTCTTTATTAATTTATCAAGATGATTGAATTTTCTTTTGCTGAGTTTGTATAGAAAAGCTGAACAATGCTTTTGGTAGGAATACTTCCCCCCAAAATTATGGGTTTCATCATTAGTTGTAGCTTGCTATCTGATATGATTTTCAATGGGCTTGATATCTGCAGGCCTCCATTTTCAAGCAGAGAGACTAAGACAATTTCAGTCCTTCTGGGAGGAGTTGCTTATAGGAGTTGTACGCCTATACTTCTCCTTTATCTGAAAAATTACCATCTTTTTCTCAGCTCTTCTGTAAGTCTATTAAAAAGATCTTGGCGTTTATGATCAAAGACTGCATGACTCTTCCTGATCTGCCCTTTGTTTGTGTATTCATTTCCAGAAAATTAAATTACTAATTAGTAGTACTCTTAGCCTACTTGGTGACTGTGTTTGAAGAGATGTGTCTTCTATTTGGACAAACTTTGTCTCTATCATTCAAAGAACTGTTTTCTTTCATGGTTGGAAAGGAAAAATATGACCTCCTCAGTTGTCTTTTCGTATTTCTGTTGACTTTCCTGAGAAGGAGCTTTGGACAATCTGTGATGTGAGGTGGTACATAGGCTTTCCTCTGACCACAGCAAGGTGTCTATCCAGTCTTCCTTGCTTCCATTTTTGGCCTTAGGTTCCTGACCTTTCTTTTTCTTTATTCCTGCCGTCAATCTTTGCTTTTCACTTCCTTCATCTCCATGGCTCTTTACTTCTGTTCTAGTTCTAGCTGTAAGTCAGCAGTTTTCTCCAGCTTGGCCTTTCAGTGTGTTTCTCTAGCCCTGCCTTGTCTCCCTAGCTGCCTGATCTAGTCCTGCATTGATTTCTTTATCATGATACTGAGTGCAAAAACTACTGCTATCTACACCCTTACATTGTGATTCAGAACTTTTTCTTCATGACTACCTCAGCATTCCCATTACTACATTAGTATGGGGAAGAGAATACAAGCAGGAATGGCAAAGTTCAGATATGATCTTTGATGCAAACACAAAATGCCATTATGTAGAACATAAGCAGAAGAATGGAGATGGGACACAGAGATTGTTATATCTGTAAAATTACAGTTTGCTTATCGAAGTCATAGCATAGTGAGAGTGCTGTCTTTTTTTTCTGTATCCTAAGAATGCTGTGATTTGTTCTGTGTGCTTGTCAAGCCATAGATGGGCTTTTGTGAACACACATGAGTGGCAAAGATGGCATACTTGCAGAAGGATAGGTAGAGGGAGCCTCAGGGAGAAAAAGCAGAGAATAGGCTGTGGGAAAGCAGGGTACTGGGTCTGTTGGAAAGGAAAGAGCTAGCTAGTATGACAAGAGACAGCTGGAAAAAATTGGCTGCAATGCAGAGGAAGGAGTAGAGGAAGTGGTTCTAACATGATTAAATCACCCAGCTAGGAAGGTTATGTTGTACAGTTTTAATTGAGCAGGACAAAGGAAAAGTTAATAAACAGTTGTATTGGGACTTGAGCTCTGTCAGCAGATGTGCACTAAATCCTTAGGAATGTTGTGTAAGCAGTGAAATAAGGGGGAGAGTTGAAAATCAACATAGATCAAGGACTGATGCAGCAAAGGAGTGTTGAAGTACTAGACACCTTGTGTCTTCAAAATCTAAATTGTCACTTTGCTGTGTTGTTTCAAGTCATAAGAACTGCTGCTTACCTTATGTCCCTGACCAAAACTCTGAGAGGAATGACATTACTGTTTCATCCATTGCAGTATATCTTATGTCTTCTACCTCCTTTCACATAGATTTTACACAAAACTGGGTGTTCTCTCTAGATGAAATAATTAGATTTCTCTTACCTGAAGCTGAAAATAGGTAAGAGACATATTCCTAGCACTGACATTTTAATTTGGTCCTCATAATTGCTTCAGCAAGTTAAACACTTCTCTGCTTAAGCATCAGAGACAGCTTTTAGAACAGTGAGCTTTGGGGTGAAGATCATCATGTCTTCAATATTAGATATCCAAAGCATAAATTGTCTGTATTGTTTTTACAGTGTCAGATAAAGCTATTGTCTGTCTTTTAGCAGATGCATTATGTGTTTGTCTCCATGGGGTATCAGGGGAGATGCTGATACGTGTTCTCTCTCACTGCTGATATCTCTGCTCAGGATGAGCCTTTCTCTCTTTAAGAGGCATGTTATACTAGAAATCCCAGTTTAAAGTTTTATGAGTCAGAGCACAAATTCAAATGAGAAAGTTTCTCTGTGCTTATTTGCGAATTTTCACTGACAGTGAACAGCTCAGAAATCTGCCCCACTCTGAAGACAAATAGATCATCTAGAAATTGGACTTGTTGACATGAGCCAGAATTTTCTGTGTAGGATATGTTGCTCCTCTTCTAAGTCAGAGTTAACCTAGTAAATTGGGAGTGATCCTACCTATGTTAATTGCTTCAGCTAACAAGTATTTCAATATTTTGGGTTACAAACCCTTGCAGCAATATTGCTATACTATTGTATTCTTGTGGACTGTATTGCTTGAGGATTTTTTTTTCAGGTACACTTTCTCATTCTGTTCTCTGGTAAAAATCTAAAGTAGTGAAAAGTCCATTAGGTGACATTTCCCATATGTTCCTAAATTTGAAAACAAACTTCATAATTATGCCTTTGGTAACTCAGAACTGCCAGCAAGATCCTTTAATTTCTACTTATTCTAGAAATTATCTTAGTTTTGAATGAGTAATCATATAAAGTGGAAATTCAGAGCTTGCAATGTTTGCGGAACAGTTTATAGTAGAGATGAGGATGAATGCCATTTTGATCGAAGACTAGAGAAAGGTGTGAAGAAGCAACATGCATCTACCACATTTACAACTGGCCACGAAAATTAAAGATCAAGGATGTTAAAAAACTGATAATGCAAAAGTTATCCAAAGGATGATAAAAACTATATGATACATATAATAGCTATGAAACCTTTTTTTCAGGAAAACTATTTGAATTTGGGGTTTTTGCTCTTTGCTTACTAACATGCTAAACATCAGTATTTCTCAGAGCAGCCAGATTTTTCTGGGAAGTTCTGTACATCCGAAGATACTGATGTAATTTCTCCCTCTGATCATTCATTTCAAGGAGAGTTAAGGTGCTCTCCAGGCCTAGTAAATGTCAAATACTAATCAATATTGTTCACCTTCCAATAATCTGGATCTATGGGTTTTCTTCATACCTGATTGCTGCCAACACAGACCAGGCAATAATAATACTTTGAATGTTAGCTAGCATATTATGTTTTCAAAGAAGCTTATATTACTATCAGTTATGAAAGGTTGTCTTCCTTCTATTGACTAAGAAATACATGTCACGAAATACTTTCTTAGTATTTCTTTACATGACATTCCTTCTCATTAACTTAATTTCCCCCTTTATAATAAGAATAGCTAAAAAAATAAGCTTATACAGTCCCCGTAAGTTTAAAAGGCAGTCACCCTTTCAAAGATTAGGGTATTTTCATAAAGAACAATATAGTTTTGTTGTGCTTTCAGGACCTGTACATTTTATCATAGAATTTAGAGCTGAAAATCCTCCACAAGTCATGCAGTTTCTCTCCCTTCTAGGGCAAGGAAATGTACTTCACACCACATTTTCTGCCTTTGCAGAACCTTGCAGTATTGCAAGCAGTGAGATTCCTGGTTTCTGCCATTTCCTTTGAGCTGTTCCACAGGCAAATGGACTGTATTGTCAGATGCTCGCGGTACAAATCTCAATGTTTCCTTTTGCAAGTTCCTTTCCGCTGCTTCGTATCACCACATTTTCTTAGCTACTATGTCTGTTGAGTGTATTTTATGTTCATGTATTTCTCTTGTTCTTGAGTCTTTCCATACAACTATAGCTATCTCATAGTCTATATGTTCATCTCTAGTTATTATTTTCTTGTAATTAATCCAGTACAGGTTTGTTAGTTTCCCTCTCCTCCTCTGGTTCTCTACATTGTTCTCCAGTTCCTTGGTCTTTCTGGTGATGAGGTTAAATGCAGAGATCTGGGGATAGATCTAATTAGAGCTGAAGTAGGAGACTTCTGTTTTCTGCCTGGTGAGAAAATATTACATCCTTTTGTATAAGGTGCATTAATACACTAATTTGTTTACTGTAACAAGCTTGTTGTGGTCAGAGAATAAATTCCCACTGGTAATCATGGACCTTGCTTGTATTCAATTTCCAGTTTCATCTCTATTTGTTCTTTCCTGATCTCTCTAGAGTTTTGAAATTACTGTTAATTTTTGGAATGCTGTATCATTCTTAAATCCTTTTTTTCTTCTCTAAGGTTACTAATTTCGGTTTGCACTGCTAGTTTCTGTTCATGTTTCAATAAGTCTTGTTCAGTTTGTATTTTTCTATCTTCACTAGTATGCATGACTTCTCTTGGTTTGTCACCATTTTCAATTTTAATTAAAAAGTTCTTGACCTTCTCACCAGGGTTGTTAGTGGAAATGATGATTAATGCTATTTTTTCACTTATGCACAATTCTGTCCTCCTTAGATTGTTCTCAGTAAGCTGTTTATTATTCTTCGGACAATCCCTGAGATTTTAATTAAAGGGACAGCAAATAATGAGCCATGGAGCACCCTGATTAAAAACAAAACAAGAATACAGAAAAACATGGGGGAAAAACTTGGTAACTTCATGTGAGATGATCAATGTAACAAAGTTGGTCTGTCTGTTCTGAAGTCTATTATACTTAAAACTGCAACACTTGTGTAAGTTGTTACACTCAGAACTCTAACCTCTAAAATAATTTCACTGGATCTTAACTCAATATTTCTAGCATTGAATCTCTCTTTAACTGAAGGAAAATGGTTTCAAAAGGTGAAGAACGTTACAATTTCCAGTTTCTGTAAACATTTCCTGAATGTGTACTATACAGTGAGACTTATTTCTGTTATATCAAGTATCATGAATATAAATATTGCAAAATGAAAGTTAATCACAGCCATACGTTGCTCTAAAAATGTATCAAAATCTCAAAATGCTATGACCTCTGAATATATATATATTTATAGATTTATTGAAGTGCATTGACTGAATCATTCTTAAAAATCATCCCTAATCTTCTGTAAGGTTGCTTAATAGTTAAGAACTTAAATACAATTGGTAAATCTCTGGCAGAGTAATCTTAGGAAATTCTGAATGATCTAAGTGGTGAGTCTTCACTGTTTTCAAAATAAAATAAACCTGAATTTAAATTATTTTTCTCTTTTGCTAATTAGTCATAAGGAAAGAGATTAAAGGGCCACAACAATTTTTTGGCTTATTACTTTGAAGAGATTCTGAATTAGAAGTTGCTGAATTAAGAAGACAGATGTCACTGTAAAAACAGTGTCATTTTTATCAGCTTTTCACAATGAAAATGGTGGATGCTGCCTGGTTTCATGGATGCTACATTCATCCTAGGTGAGCCCAGAATGAATCCTTGTCTGAGAAAAAGTAAGCATAACAATTTTAGCAAAATGGCAAAGAAAGGCTTGTCCTTGAAACAGCTGAAATTTGATACTGAAATGGATGGAGGGACAATCCAGTCCTTTCTATTCCACTGATAAAATAAAAACTAAATTTAAAAATAAAATAGATGATCTCTGACATATTTTTATCTGATGGTACATAGAAACCTCCAGTGAAAAATTCCATGACTTCCCAAGTTCCCTTGCTTCATTTTTTTTGGTAATGTTTATTGTTTGAAACTATTTTCCTCATATCTAATCTATATCATAGAAATTAAGCTGGCTACTACTCCTTATTTCTTTGAATATGGAACAAAATTGCGCACTATGCTCTTACTACCAGATATTACATACTGGATATTGTGTCTCCGTAAACCTCAGTTTTCAAGAGATTAAGTAAACCATTACCCTTAACCTGTGCTCATAGGTAATAATTTATACTTTTCCTCTTGCTCTGCCTTGTAATGCTAGAATTTTTTACACTTTTTAACATTATGGTCACGACTGGATGAGTACTTGGGTTAGAGCTTCAGAAGTAGACAGTAGACTGCAGACGTTATTCGTGGTATCTTACATACAACATATCAAATAATATATCCCTGAAATTTTTACCCCATCACTTGCTGTTAGTGATATTTTTCAGTTCGTTATTCATTCAATATTCACCAAGTCCCTCTGCAATACATTTTTACCTCAGTTTCTTACTTTGACTTCTGATTTTTCCCTGGGGATGCTACTTTCAGTTTGTTGTTAGTAAGTTGATTTTACTTTGGATTCTGACTCTGCTTTCCAGTGTGTGTACAATCCTCAATTTGGGATAGCAATACATTACAGACCTATTTTTTCTTTTCCAGTCTAAATTAAAATAAAAAGTAAAAAATAAAGGACTATCACTGAATTCTCAACAGAAATCTTTGGTCCCTCCACAGCAGAGTAAATAATTCTATATAGTCTGTATGATAACATAATTTGCATATGTGACTCTTACGTAGGAGACTGCCAAAAGCCTCATTTAATGAGACCCACAGCTCTCACTCCATCCTTTGTGTTATGATAGGGCTCTGTATTAATTAACGGATGCTTGGACCCAAATTTATAGCTCTGCAATTTCAGACGTTTCTACATTATTACCTGGAAACAACTTTAAAATGTCATTGGCTGAGTGACTTCATCCACTTTCCCAAGCAAATTATCAGCATCTGTGCACTCACCCTCCGTAAGTGTCTCAGCCACCACCTTTGGATCTAATGGTTTTCTAGTAGGTTCTATGTGTATTGTTGCAATTCCTTTTACACTCACGCAAAAGACTGGACAAGTCTTCCTCTCACTGCTTTCTGAATTTTGTGTACCATTCTTCGTCTGGCCAGAATAAGAATTACCTGTTGCTGTGAGATTTGCAGATGATTCCTGTATGTCTTACAGGTTTGAGATTTTGTCATAGTACATCTTGACTATAAATAGTGCAAAAAAAAAAAAAAATTGTCAGTAATTGTTCTATTATTTTTAAATTCCACTCACATCATAGTATCTATATGCACTGGGGTATTTGTTTACAAGATATAATAACACAGAGTGAGGAATCTCTCTTTCATCCTTTGGAATACATTTTCAGCATATTCTCAATCCTATCTCCATTAGAAATGTGTGATTGGATAAAACTGATCAGATGTCACATGTCATAATAACTTAAAGAAATGGTAGTTTCTCTTTCTCTATAACATACAAACAAAGCAAAACAAAAATCCCTAATTTTCAACACTGTTATACTTCCTTTAAATAGTTTTCAGTAGCTATTCAAATTTGTTAGTGCAGAAGCTTTAGTGAGCATGTTATGTTCCTGTATGTCAATGACATTTATTCTAATCTAATGTAATTCGATAGTTATATGAGCATCAACACAATGTCAGTCACTGCCTGATCTGTATTCTCATGTAAATGCTCCTGTCAACAGGAGAAATCCTTGAAAAGAGAAGCAGGATGCTCCTGAATGGCTCATCCTGAAAAGGCAACAGGCACAGATAAGAAAGTCTAGTATGGTCCTTTTGCTCTATCACCTAACAGCATGTTCAGCAATTAGCTTTACAATAGGTAACAGAAAGAGGAGAAATTCTGTTTCTCAGAGCACTTCAACTTCTGTTCCAAGGAGGAACAGAAAATGAGCAGCAACTCTTTTCTATGAAAGATGATTCAGGTTGATCAAAGGCCTGTGCTTTGCAAAATATTTAATTTTGATTTATATTCCTTTAAATATCCTTTCCTAATCTCAGTGCTTTCATTCAATCATGCTGTTGTTTACTTCACTATGGGAAGGCTGGAAATGATCCATATAGCTTACTAGAACACAGGTGAAGTTTTCTGATCTGGAAAGGAGACTGCAGAAGAGAACAGGCATCTACAAATGAGCCACGGAATAAACGTTCTTTCAGGGTTGTGATCCAGTCCAGCAATTAGGAGTCCTTTCTGTTGTGGAGGCAGTGCTGCCATACCAGCACCCTTCTGTGATCTGATGAAACACTAGCTTTGGAGGCTGGAAACATCTTATTTCCCATCACGTTTAAGACACACAGGAAGACTGGCTCTATTTCAAAGGGTCTGATCAGCTCAGGCTTCAGTCAGCCACCTTCTACCCCTTCAGATCGAAAGATTTCGATATCAGGAGAAAAACTATGATCGGTATTTTGAAGCCATACCAACTTTAAATCAAAACTTATGCACTGTGTTGACTCAAGCATTGTTTTTCTGTACATGTATTTTCCCATTATCAACAGATAATGCTTGTTCCTAGCTGAAGTACAAATCTATGTTCAATATAGGATGTTACTGGAAAGGTGACAAATTCAATGGCTAGCTTTCAGTCAGGGATGGTACTTCACTAAGAAATCTCTAATTTAAATTCTGAATGTTATCCAAAAGTCAATGGTATCAAAACACAAGTTCTTTATTTAAACCTCAGATGGAACTACTGAAGTAGTGCAGAATGTGTTTGTTAATACCTGTGCCTCCAGCTGTGAGAAGGCTAAGTTAGCTGCAGGTAATTAATAGTTTTATATAAATGTTAATGTTTTGGAGCTGATGTAGTGCATATTGAAGTCATATTTTAATGTCGAAGATGCTATTTTATAAATCTACTGATACAGTTTAGCTGCAATCCTTAGAACTATGGGAGCACCAAATCTCGATTGGTGGTGTCACTTGTGAGGTGATCGGGGTTTTTTAAGCAGACATAAAGCATTGCAAAAAAAAGTTTACACCTATGTTGTAGAAGCTGAAGTGACTACCAGTTTGTAATTTTTTTTCTTGAATCAATTCTAGGACTAAAAAAATAAAATCTTATATCCAGACATATTTTCCACCTCCTAAAAATGTGCCCAAAATCTCATGTTATAGAGGGTTCTGTAATTTTTCTGATTTTCTTGCTCTGCTTTAGTGAATATGCAGTTGGAAAGTTCAGTGCTGAATAGGTTTAATTAAGAATTTCCTGGCTTGTTTCATTCCTCATTTAAAAAAGAAAAGAGAAAAATACTTCATGTAAAATGTATAAGCGATCCGGGAAACAAGGAGTGGAAGCTACAAGTCTTTCACCTCATCATGTAGCCTAATTCCAGGTAGCAGAATTGGACTCCAGTGCATGCTCTCCTTTTTAGCTTCTTTTCCACACTTCAGTCTAGCTGAGGCTACTGAAATTGAGAATGGTAATTGGCTTTACCAATGGCTTGAGACCCACCTGGGAAGGATTGTGGGCCCTCCAGATCTCTTAGACTGAGAATGACCCAGGTTTCTGTCACTGCCAGCATGAACAGCTTTGCTAGTAGGTTAGTATGCAAAGGTAGGTGATGCCCCTGCTTTATCAGATTCTGCCATTTAAGTGCCTCTTGCCTGCCTGGAGAGGCCTGAAGCAGGTGCCCTCTGAGAATACCAGGTTGTCTATTCCTGGTCTAGTGGCTCAGGACGCACCAAGGAGCTTTCAACTGCCTAACAGAGATGTTTATATATCTCTTGACTACATACAGAGACTAACTTTAGAACTCAAAATCACTATGATGATGTTTTCTTTCCTTTTTTTCTTTTCCTCTGCAGTACAGAATTTGAATGACCAACATCAGTGCTCTGAATTTGATGCTTATTACAACATACATGTATGATAAAGGGATGAGCAGTCTAAAGAGATGTATATTACTCTAATTTTAGCTCTGAGAAAGAGCTATAATGTATTCAAGGTGATTCTGGCAATAATTGCAGCCTTAAATATGAACTGCTTTCTGAAGAAATAACAATTGCGCATATTACACTTAATGTTATTGACAATTTTATGGTGAAAGAGCATGTCTGGAGCCTAAGGTGCCTGATACCTGATTGACTGACAGAAGAACCACACTGATGAAACATTGCTGGCTTTATTGGAGTCATTTATGACTTGCACTGAAGGAAAAGCACTTCATTACTTCACCATAGTCCCTTGTGCACCTCCCTTGCATATTGCTTTAGATTAAGATGAAACTGAATTGAAATGTCCTTGCAACTTTACTGCTGCTGTGTTTAGAGGCCTGGCAACTGGCCAGCTGCTCAGTTGCTCATCTGATCTGTATGCGCCACTACATTTTCCAAGCGTCTGGTACAGCCATTAAGTTTTTACAAAATACCCCAACAAATTAAAAGTTGGCTGTGATGATTACAGAGTCTGCGCTATTAACAGTGGCTATAAAAAGCTTTTCTAGTGATACTACTGCTGGATCTCACTGGCGGGGCAATGACAAAATTGCATAGGATCACAACTATGTAACTCCATGCATCTACCTTTGCTGTAATCACATGAAATATTTTTCTCCACAGAGTCATAAAAAGTAATTTCTGAATGACAAGCCAAAAAAAGAAAAATCTCACCATTCTGCAGTAAAGTTATATGTTTTACATGACTTTCTCTTTGGTAGTGCTGTTGGGTGTTTAAATTTTTCATACCAAATGTGAAGACAAATCTCTAGGGCCATTCATTTAAGAACTATTTTTAATATATATCAGAAAATACATTTCTTCTTTTACTGTTGGAAACAGATCAGGAAAGACAATTCATGTAATCCATTTTCTGAGGTGAGTGCATTTTAGCTTCCCTTTGCAGAAGAAAATTTTATCCTAAAATGTCATCTCAAAGTGTGGTTTGGGCATATGATGTATGGGAATCAGGCTCTGTTTTGATGACCATCAAGGAAACTCTAAAATATTTAAGGCATTAGAATTACATTAGTACACAGGAAAAATAATTTAAAAGTAAAAAAAAAAAAAAAAAAAAATCCACATACAAGTAACCTGTGCTGCAGTGGCTCACCTTTTGGATCGAAACAGTTACAGATCCATCTTTGGAATACAGGTTTTCTCTAGTGCAACACAATTGGTATACTTGATGCTACAGAGTATTCAGACAGGCCTAGCTGATTAATCTTGGCCTCTATACTGACTTATACCTATGTTTCCATTATTACTTGTTTTTTTTTCACTAGGTAGCAGATACTAAAATTCACTGTGCACAAAGCATTTCAGGTGAATGAGATCTGCTAACACTAGTCATATGGTGGTTTCAAGTGCCTTAATCTTTTAAACTAGCTGAGCTAGTCGTGTTTTGACTGGGAGCTTTCACCATCTGTAGGGTATTCTTGACAGACACCTGATTACTATTAACCTCTAGTTACCCGTCAATGCTAGAAGAATATTAAGCTCCTGCATATTCCATCTTCTTGCTTATATATTTAAGAGCTGTAGCCTGCAATTTTAAAGCTTTCTTATTTATTTACTCAAACATACAAATTAATTTTTTTTCAGCAATTCTTCTCCTTTGAAGTTGAAGGCCAGTTGAGGATGTATGCATACCTTAAAGACTTCATTTTGAAATGTTAGCCTCTGTGGTCTGAATTGGGCCGTGGCCCCGCGTAGATTTTTCCCTCCAAGGGAAATAAGTGTGCTTGATTTAGAAACCTTGCATTTTGACATGACAATTTGCAACCTAAATTGCACACAGTAAATCTTCAAATATGTTATTTGACTCACTTTATGGTCCCTTCAGCATGTCTATTTTCTGTCTGCTATGTCTGCTGTCTGCTATGATGCAAACATAATGCTTATTGTTTGAGCAAAACTAAATAATGCAGAATTCAACGAAGGCAGTTTGAAGGGGTCATTTACTTGCTACGGAGGAAAAGGGGGGCAGATGAAAGTGGTGGAACCTGCAGATATGTGATGTCTTTAGCTTGAACAGTCATTGCTAATTTGCTTTTGTTGGCTTCAGTTTCACGGTGCTGTTTTGTTGGGCATAATCTGAGCACCAGGGATAGAACAAAGATTTTGGCTGCACGAATTCTCTACAGCAGTAGACACAGTAGCAAGGTCTTTTGAAACCCAGTAACATGCCACAACGTCTTTTGATTTTTTTTTTTTTTTTTTTTTTTGGACCAGGAAAGAAAGTTCAATCTTCACAAACCAAACAGTCACTGGGATTCCTACTAAATGGTCAAGAAGATGCAGTTCAACAGTAGTACTAGCAACACTGACACCAGTGACTTACAATTCATTTTTCAGCTGTCTGAATAGTGATGGAGATAGGCCTGGTGCAAATGATAAGTGGTAGATACAAACTGCTATCAGTCTCCTCTAGGTTTCAGTGAATAATGCTCAGGAAAGAGCAAACCCAAAATTAATTTAGTTTTAAGTTTGGTGAGCTAAATTTGATAATTTCAGGTTGAATAAAGTGTTTAGGGAGTTAGATATCATTGACAAAGTTAGCTAGGATGAACTGATAAGACTGCTTATAATCCAGTCATCAGATCAGTCATCTAGGTTTAACCAGACTGCTTCTACACATGTTAGAGTTAGAGGGAGGATGTGAACTGAAGGTCTCCACCATTCTTGTGCTGGGGCTTTTTGCTCCTGTTTGGGATGAAATTCAACAATGTAAAAAACTGGATGTTGTGTCCTACAGGTAATGGAATGGCCCAGCCTCTCACCTTCTCCTGCTGAGATTGTTTCTTGTTGTATAAACACCTAAAAATAATAATTCCAAGGGAACCTAATGTCCAGCCATGATTACTAGGCTTTACAGCAAATCTCATTTACTCACTGAGCATTTCTTCTTAATACTCAGCTAAACATTACAAACAACATGAGTTAAAAAACAACTAAAACTATAAATGAAATATCTTTCTGTACATGGCAGCATCCTAAGCATCACTTCAGATTCCTGAATTAGGAGGCGTGATGTTCTGAATATAAGTCTTCCTACAGCAAATAAGTGTCCTCATCCTATACAGGCATCTTTGTATGTCACCTAATTCCTCTTCTGCATCCAATATTTTCCTTTCAGTAAGAAGATCTGGAAAGAAGTAATGTTTTACTAAAAAAAAAAAATCTTAAGTTTTAAGGTATTCTTAAAAATATTTCTATTTTTGCTTTGAATTTTTTCTTCTTAATATGAGTACAGCTAGTATACATCTTCGTCAGTTATTTCTTGCTAAAGTAAGAAGCTGTGACCTCCAATGAATTAATATTTATAGAAAAGGCTAAAGATGATGAAAAAAGAATAGAGATGAGAGATCATTTTAATAGAAGTATTTGAAAGTATGCTTGCATTTTAGTGCCTTTTCTCCATTTCTACAATACCGCAAATGCCCAACCTCATGTACAATCTTTGGGCCATTTTAATGAGAAGCCAGAACACAGAGTTATTCATTTACTACACTTTAAATCAAGCTAGGAGCTGCTACTGCTGTTGTTAAACTATGGCTTGAGGCAGACAACATAAGGTGGTTACCGGGATTTGATGTACAGCTGGTAGCTGCTGCTCCTTTAAATGTATTTCTTGCATGCAAACAGTGTTGTCTGTGGCAGGGTTAGGGCCATCTCCATAGCCATGTTTGGAGAAGGGAAGGAGAAAAATGTTTTATACTCTGCTTAAGCTAAGCTTGGGATATTTTTATTGTGTAGAAACAGATGTGTAAATAAGATGTGTAAATAAGACAAAGGATGTGTGAAAAGATGTGAAAGCTTTCCAGGTGGTAGATGTTCTCGTTGGGGAGACTGGTGATCCTGTCTCTTGTAATGCTGCTGTAGAGAGCCCTGTGTTGGGCCACATAAGGGTCCTGGGAAGCAGGATCCACCTGGGATCAGGATGGACAAATTCTTCTCTGTGGCTACACTATGAGCTCTGTGGGCTGGGTGTTCAAGTGGTGCTGACCACACCACCCCTTCACAGTCTCTTCTAAGCTGGGGTGGAAACAACTGGGCAGAGGCATGCAGTGGGGACTTACAGCTTTTCATGAAGCAGCTGCTTGGAAGCACTTTTAAAAAACAAAATTTTGAGTTGGTTTGGGCTTGGTACATAACAACTCTACTTTTTTTCCTGTGTGATATATTGTCTTGCATGTAATTTATTTTTCTGAGTTGGTATGAGATGTCAGTTCCACTTGACTGCAATTCTTGTAGGAAACAACTTTTTTTTGCTGCAGGTTCTCTGTTGAAAATCATATGGTGGTAACAAGGAAGAGCTTGCACATCACCACTGTGTGCGTATAATGGAGCTTAGATGGTGAAGTAATAGACTTTTTCCTTTTTTTTTTTTCTTAGTCCTAGATTTTTTCTTCTATGGTTTTTTTGTTTGTTTTAAAAGGCAAGAAATAACAGGTTTTTTTCTTTGAAAGCAAGTAACACTCTTTAAAAGCAGTTACCAAGCAACCTACATTTACAGTTTGGGTAGGCTGCTGCATTTGTGCTAAGCTCTGAACAGCAATGAACCCTTCCTTCCAGCCCCCAAAACAAACTAAGGTTGAAATAACAGACATGCAGAATACCAGCCATTCTAGCGCTCAACACATTTTTGGTACCACAGGGTATCTCTTCTGTAGTGATATATGTAGTGGAGGAACCTGTAAATGTTGTGGAACACATTCAGGTCAATATAGGAGGGTTATTTTTTCTTCCTAAAATTACTTGTTTACCACAAGTTTGAGACCGGAAGCAGCAAAACTGTTGAGATTTTTCCAGTCTAATATGCAGAAGATAAAAATTACATACTAATCCCCAAGAAATGTGTGAATCATGGCTCGTCCTGGGAAGTCTAAGTGCTTGTAGACTCCAAGCAGCTCTCAGCATTTGAACCTGCATTTCTAGGTCACACACTTTTCCCCAACAGCCAATCTAAGCACCTTGCACACTCCAGGGCCCTATGAGAGAGCTGGCTGGGAGCCACCTGTGTCAGGGAACTGCTTCTCCCACTGTTTCACATTTGTTTTGGGATGTGAAATTTTTTAGCAGAGTTCTAGATGGAAATATGAATAGATGAGATCTGAATAATGTGAGAAAAGTGTCTGACTATGGCATTGCCAATGAACCCAAGTACTCCAGAAGTTGTCAGGGTAGATTTGCACGTACACACAGAATTCTTGTATCCAGTCTTGTAATTGTGGTGATTCAACACTGCATCTCAGAGACATCAGAACATGAGAAAAAATGTTAGTATTTGTGATTTTGCTTTTCTGAAGGACAGAGCAGAAGGAATAAGGACTAAGGATAGCTGTTAAGATCCATCCTAGGCCTTGTTCCCACTACACAGCCAGACAAAAGCAGGGCATTCACCTGACTCCTGGACCTTGAAGATGCTCCAGGATCTTGAAGTTCAGGTGAAGCTTTACATGTCCCAGATCTATGCTCTAGTCTACAATTTCTCTGCTATTCCATGCAGAGTGGAAAAAGCCTGTACAGAGCCCATAGTGTCTCCTTTCAGCCCTTTACATGAATATTTTGTGTAAATATGTCATGTACTTTTGGAATTTTGTTACTGAGAGTAATTTTCCTTTATTTTTTCCTTTAAACTGTTATACATTGCTTCTATGTATGACTAAAACCATGTGTTGCATCCTAGAAGTACATTTCAGTTGGGAGAGGGTTCATTATGGTCTCTGACAAGTTCTTAGCCGTTCTGGACTGACTTAGCAGTGAGCTGTTCAAAGATAATGGTTTTCAAGACCTTGAGTCTTGAGACTGCCAGAAAAAAAGACAATGAAATGTAAAGATTGTAGAGGACTAAAAGAGTCTTGTTTCCTTTGGCTGCCTAGTGCTCTCTGTTGATATCAACAGTATTTTTTTGAACATACCCTTTCTTCAATTCATTTTATTACCTTAATTTTATGTTATTATGAGTTCCTTCTGCTCCCCTTTCCACAACAGAAAGGCATGCAGAACTGCACGGATTTTAGTTCTTCTGATTGCTTTGACCACATGGCTCAGCATTGATGCTGAGGGGCTCACAGCCTCCATTTGGCGTGTTGTAAGACTAACAATACCTTAGGCTAGAGGGACCAGATGGATGTAGCTCATTTCCCTTCTTTCTCTTGAGACAGGTTTTTGTCTGTAAAATGCAAGAAGCGAAAGCACATTGCTGTCTTCGTGCCTCCTTGTATTTTTGTCAAGGGGCGTGAAGATTGTTGCTTTTTCAGCCAGTTCAAGGTGAACTGCATTTTGCATAAAGCTATCAAGCCTGGTATGGATGCCTTCTCCAAATGACTTCTACTACACTTGACATATAACAAAGGAGATGGATCCAGATGTGAGCCTGATAAAATATTTGAGTTCACATGGCAATCTGTAGACAAGATCCCCTGGAGCACCCAGAAAGCATTGTGCTAGGATGTCTTTGGTGTCAGCAGTGCAAAAGGAGTTTAAGAGACTGAGAGTCCTACAGTCTTCATAGTATCTGCAGGCTTAAGCAGCTTTCTGCTGAATGGAAAAGGGAGGACATGAAATAGTAACTAAAGACTGAATTTGTATTGCCTCAATAGTTTTTTGTCAAAGAACTTTTCAGAAAAGTTTAGTGGGATATTCATAGATAAAGAAGGGAATAGGGAAGACAAATTCAGAGTTAGCACAAAATCACAGAGTGAATAAGATTGGATAAGGAGGGTCCTCTGGAGGTCATCTGGTCCAACCTTATTGCTCAAGCAAGGCTACGTAGAGCTGGTTGCCCAGGACAGCATCCAGACAGCTTTTGAGTATCTTCAAGGATGGAGACTCCAGCACCTCCCTGGGCAACATGTACCAATGCTTGGTCAACCTTATATAGAACAAGTCAGTGGTGAAGAGGACAACTTAGTAATTAGTTTGTTAAAAACTGGTGAATGGTGCCTTTAACAACTATACTGTATTTGTAATGCAAATGTTTGGAAGTACAGACAGCCTTTCAGAATTTCTTCTATCAATTGCGTGGTTTCTTCTGATGTGTTATAACACTTTAAAAAAAATCATTTAAAAAAGGTCTTCTGGGAAGCTAATTCACACCGTTAAGAAAATTAAATTACTATTATTTTTTTCAAAACATATTTTTTCTATGTCTATAGCACTAAGTGTTCTATAATGATGTATTCACAGAAAGCTCAAAATAAGTAGTGTTTGGGGGTTTTTTAAAATAACTTTTAGTGTTGCTCGTTTTGTTTTAAAAATAGTCTGTGGATGTGAAGATTTGTCTGACTTTTAGGGTTAAATCAAATGTTATTACCTAATTTTTCAGCCACTGGGGCTGATTTTGTTCCAGTTAGATTTTTTTTTTACAGTTCTGGTAAAGTTGCTATAAGCGCTGGAGTACTCCTGTTTCCTTCAGTGGTGCTCGTAAACACTTAGATACTGCTTTGGAGAACAGAGCCTGAGCTTTGAATGGCTTCATTTTTGCTATTGACATTATCTAACACAAACTTAGGTTTTCCCCTCTGCTGTGAGTATAATATTGGCTAGAAAATTTGTTCTCTTAATCACTTTCCACTGTACCTGCAGATGGCAAAGCTGACGATTAGCTCTGTTCAAGCTTGCAGAGGTAGGAGGGTAATCACAGGGGCTGTGCCCTTTGCGAAGCCTGCATACTGTTCCCTGTTTTGCAGACATTGAAGTGCACTGTCCTACTGTGGAAATGCAATCTACTAACCTAATAAGAATTTTTTTCTGCAACATCACAACAACTTGTAGTTCTGTGTATTATTTACTACTGCAGTTGGCATACCATCAAAACATAATCAAAATGCTAACAATTCTAAATGAAGTGTTACAGAACTAAAAAGAGACATTGAAATGCTGACACAGATTTTAAGAGCCTGGCAACAGTTTCACTGGAAAGCTTTTAGTTTGAAAAGAGAGGACACTGGCCTTTGGTCTGTGCAGTGACTGATGCAACTGATTTTTGTAGAGACTTCAGCTATCTGATTACATAAAGGAAAATAATTGCTTTTGACATTTGTTCTGAACAAGGGACAGCTGTTTCCCTTTGCATTGCAGTTTCATTCATTTTATAACAGAATCATATTAAACTCACAGAATCACAGAATCACAGAATCGTTATGGTTGGAAAGGACCTCCAGGGTCATCAAGTCCAACCTTTCTCCTAG
>JAVSBS010015029.1:91222-149362 GCA_033124195.1 Coracias cyanogaster | reverse complement strand
GCCTCGCTACAACCTCCTTTTAGGTAGTTGTAGAGGGCAATGAGGTCTCCTCTCAGTCTCCTCTTCTCTAGACTAAAAAACTCAAAACCTCCTTCATTTGTAGTGGTTTGTAGATCATTTGTTTTGAAAAGTTCTTGCATTTTTTGATCTGTCTTCCTAAAGGTCTTTCTATTTTGCAAACTGATGCAGCATCCTTATCCTGTGGCTGCAAACCAATTGAATTAAAATATATAAACAAAAAAATAAATTTTGTGGTTTTTTAACGTAACTTCTTCTTTCCTTACCAATAGAAATAATGATGTTTTCTTTCAACTCTAGATTTGGAGGCACATGTCTTATTTTGAAGACATTTTGTCGTAACTGTTTGCCTAGCAAACTCTTCAGAATTGCTCATATGAAAAATTAAAACAAGATATTTCACCCTTTTCTAATTCAGTATTTAGCTACTCATAGGAAATGCGTTCAAATTAACAGTCCTAACTGTACTCTATTTCCAGCTTCAGGTATTCTGTTGTTCTCAGAACAGTCAGTTTAGTTTAAAACCAAACTCACTATTGAATCAGCTTAAAAAATTCTGCTTTATATTTATTCAGGTTTTTAATTACTTCCATGTACGTTTGTCTGAATGAATTTTGAGATCTGGCGTTTCTTTTGAAGTGGACAATGAAAACAGACGGGCCATCTTTTCATTTGTTTCTAGCAAATTTGTCCAACACAGCAACGCAATAGCAAACTTCATCATACTGAAGTCCTGTGAAAAATGCCACAGAAATGCTGTATTAGACTTATGTTTCCAATAAACATTTTGGAAGGTAAAATTATAAATGTATTAGGTCAAGTATAATCCGACAATTGTTAATCAAATCCAACAATTAAATAGTAGTATGAGTCATGATAAATATTCTGTATTCCTAGCTACAGAAGAGAAATGAGATATGCTGGCATACGTAGCCGATGTCCCAACTGAAGTATCTACCCATAGTCAGTAAAGCATTTAAGTCATATTGATTCTGGAGGGGCTTGAGCACATGCCTAAAGTTGAGTGCTCCGATGAGTAAGTATGGATTTAAGTGTGCTCTTAAATATTCTGCTGAGCACAGACCTGAACTTGTAATGTAATAGTGATCTATTGAACAGGTCTGTAGAGAAAGCACTGAAATCAGCAAATCTGCAGGGCCGTGAAGGTCTGTCTATGTGAAGGTTTTTTGCAGGATTAGACCAATATCAGAAGTAACAAATATTCATCTTCAGAATTCCTCAATTACATGCAAAGATGTCTTAATATTCATAGTTCGAAATGTGTTTAAAATTTCCTATAGTAATAAATAACTATACCTGAGGAAAATTCTGCAACAGGATAGCTTAGAAAGATACACATATACTATTATTTTCCAACTCTGGTGTAGGGCAGGGTACTAGTTGCAGCTATGGCATACCACAATTCAGCAGAGGTATTTTTTTGGATTTAGTATTCAGCTTTCATTTTTGCATTCAACAGTTATTAAAAGAGGGAAGATGTAATATAAAGACATCTACTTTTAAAGCTATAGTTATTGGTAGATTTTTTTTTACCTTCCTTTCCTTGGTGTTGATTTTTTTTTTCTTCATTCCATGCACTTTACCAGCAGCTATGCAATCTGAATGTCACTTTCTATTCATTAGTCCTAGGTTGCTTCTGGTTTCTCAGGCTGATCCAGACTTATCTCAATTCAACCAAAAACTCACATGAACTTTGAATCTGGTCTCAAAAAATGTTGTATGCTTTAGCATTTGCTTCTAATTAGTTGCTACTGTCCAGTTAAGATTTCCTCATATATGGGTTGTTGCTAGTCAATTTTAAAAATTACTTGTATAACTTAGGGAGGAACATCTGTCTAAGAGAGATAACAAAATTTTGTCTCCATGCGGAAAGTCTAGAAAATGGCTATTTAAGCCACATTTCATAGATTCCAACATTTCTATGATAAATATGTTAAAATAGCTAACAGAAAGACTACATTTTTGTGGGGCAGGCAAACTGGGCATAATTATTCTCCTTATATTGCAAAACTTATCCCAGATGTGATATTTTTTGGTATATGGCACTTCCAAGCCTCGCACAGGTGTGTTTGGTAGGTGTTACAGAGCTTCATTAGCGCTCACTATTGTACATTCCTCTCGCATTATAGTGTTTGCCAGTATAAACAATGACAGTATTCAAAGGAAGAAGCAATCTCCTTACAACTGTAGGACAATCTCAGTTCAACCATAAACAGATGCTGCAGGCTTCTCTCTCTCACGCACAAGAAGTAATTTCCAGTTTTTCATGTAACAAAATTTCACAAGGGTAATTCATCCTTGGAAATCAGTCTGTAATGGTTCCTGGGACTTCATTTTCCATTTATTCTTTCCCTGGATGAAGAAAGGAATAACTAGCAATAAATATTTCTCTGTACTGGTATTATCCAGAAATCATTTTCACCAGCTAGAGAATTCTATACACTTATCCCATTTGATAAATTGATTCTGGCTCACAAAGACCATTGCAGAGACTATAACAGTGCTACATGTTTCAGTCATTTGATTGCTGAGTGGCAAGGGCAGTTCACAGAGGAAAGAGTTCACATACCAGGGATTGTCCTGAAAGCTAATTTTGTGGGATGGCTATTGCACTGGATGATCTCTGATTTTACTCATTGTAATTTGGTGTTGTGAGAGCTCATGCTGTCTCAATAACCTTGAAATCCAGATCCTTTGCTAGATGAAAGTGCTGCCCAGTCAATTGATTCTCACCACAATGTTTTCAAAGCGGTGCCCAAGGTATTAGCTCTTTGCTGATTTGAATGGAAGTATGATGAATTTCTCTTTACTTTCCACAAGTTATTTTGAAAATCCATCCGTACAGACTAAATAATATACATAGGAGAAACCTTATTTGGCAGGCAATAGGCTATTCAAACTACTGGATTTTTTTACTCTTGTTAACAAAAGTGTGTTTGTGGCCATTACCATAATAAAAAGAAAAAGTCAGTGTGAGAAAAAAAAATTTTAAACTCTGTTCTGAGTGGTAAGTAAGCATTTCAGCCTGATAATCATATTCTTCCCTTTTATCTGCTTCAAATGTTTCCTAAATTTATAAAAAAATATTCATAATTTCACTCTTACGCATTAAATGTACTGTCAGATAGTGTCAATATTTTTGCTCGGGAAAAAGTTAAAGTAGTTGTGAAGCTGATTACCATGCCTGGAAGCTGACATAGTCAGCATTAAGCATGCAGAAAGTGCTTGGATTTTTTTAACTTTGGTTGATAATGAACAGAAAAAAGCAATAAATATTGTGGTTTTTTTAAAGATGTCACTTACACAATCACCATTTAGCATGCCGAAAGTACTTACATTTTTTTTAACTTTGGTTAATAATGAAGAGAAAAAGAACCAAATTATGTGCTTTTAATCATTTCACTTACACAGCTCACCTAAGAATCAGTTTCTTTATCCTAGTCATAAGCAGTATGTGAAAGGTGTTTATCAGCTGTAATGTCACTTTGGATCACTTCCTTAAATATCCTTGTATTGATGAAGGCAGCTGAAATTTGATTTTCTTCTCACAACATTACTATGAGTCAAGACCAGAAGCTTTAAATTTGTGCTGAGGAGGTGGAAGAACACAGCATAAAAGTCATGCAAAAACAGCCTGTGGCAGTCAATGCAGAGAAATATAAAAATATTTCTGGACATTGCTACTAATTTATTATTTGGTATGAATTTGCAAAATTATGCAAAATTGTCAACCTAAGCATAATACCTATTTTGCCATCATTTACTAAAGCAAATATTTTACTCATTAATTAAAAAAATTTGCTCATTAAAGACAAACAAAGCAGCATAAAAAGTGTGGTAAGGCATCAGCAGACGCTGTATAGAAAAACCTGAAAACAAAACTTTCTAATCTCCAGTTCTCTAATGTTCCAGTGCACATGTCCTGTTAAGAAGAAGAATCTGCTTGTTACCACCCATAGTAGTCAGATTTTATCTGAATGAGATCACATTTGCAACTCTAAGGTGATTAAAAAGACTATAGCCTACATAAAGGATTGAAATAGTGTTTCTTTTTTGTACCTTACTGCACTTTGAAGAAAATGTTTGTTTAATTTTTTAATGAGAATCAAGATTCGACAGTGAAAATGAAGTCAAAAGAAGAAAACAAACCCCAACACTATTCTTTTCCTAATTGCCATACCCTAAGCAGTACTTTCTTTCCTCTTTATTTCTCACATGGATAATTAGAACCAATATTTTCCTAAACTGAGTAGATTTTTTTTTTTTTTTTGGGGGGGGGAGGTTCTTTGCAGATTTTGATGTCTTTCTCAGAACATGAAACTAAATCTCCTGAGTTTGAGCTGCATTTTACCTTTGCAAAGCCCTGTTTTCCTGTTTCATTTCACTTACATTTTCTAACTCTGCTCTTTCTTGTCGTCTGTGGCAATCAGCACTGAACTTTTCTTCTGCGCTGTACTGTTGAGAGTTTTGAAGGTGTCTCATGGTATGAGCAAAGAAATAAAAAGTATGATTAGAGCTGAGAATAGTAGATGCCCTTAGATAACATGAAGTAATAAGAATTCACCTATAATGGCAGATAAGGGATTTTATTTCAGTGACCTGAAGCACAGAAGGCACTACTAGGCACTAAGAGAACCTGTATTTAGGTGGGACCTGTCTTCCTATAGGGAAAGGTAGTGTAATCAAGGCTGGAAAGAATCCTTAGTAGGCAACATATTACAACATGATGCATAAGACCAAATTAATGCTAGTTAATAATGCCAGCCAGGAGCAATCTGTCTGTCCAGTGAATAATAAAAACAAAGCAAAACCAAACCCAGTACCTGCTCCTTGCTGACCAGTGGGCAGATTCAATCAAGGCAAGGATTAACTACCACCTATACCTTCCCCCAAGCACATCAATACCTATCAGTACCTCTGGAGGCATTTGATTCAAGCAAAACTTGAGCCAAGAATGATTTTTATTTTATCCTTATAGATGTTTTCATAGTACATGGGCTTTCCATTTTAATTTTCTAAACTGCCAAAACTTATATTTTTCACCAAATTACTATATTTACAGATCAAATGGATTCCCCGTGGAATATGGGACAAAATCTACATATTCAATGTCATATATTTATTTATGCTGGTCTGCATATACATGGCCTGATTTCTTATTATAAGGATCCTTGCTTATCAGTGTAAAACTAATGAAAACTTGAAAGGATCCTGAACATAACTGTGCAGGAGTAGAAAGATGCATGAATCATCAAAGCTGTGTTGAAATCCTTAATTTATTTCTTGCATGATATGGTTTCACAAGAGGAGATAACATACAGCTTATTATATTCTATTACAAGGGGTTGCTGGGAAATACTTTCCTGAAAAGAATAGAAATAGCTGGAAGAAGAGGACGTCCATGATGTGCACATGCACATGCACACACAGATACACACAGATGCGTACACAGAGAACCACTTTGGGAGTTTATTCCTGAAGTTATAAAGTAAATAAGTTGGAAGTTAAGAAAGCAATGAAGCACTATTTAATTATATAAGTGTAAGTTTGGTTTTTTTTTTTTTTCCATAAAACACTGCCTTATTCAGCATATGCTGCAGACCTTCTCTGGGTATGGGCAAGGCTGTGTCAGAAGGCAACTGCTGTTTGGAATAACTCTGCCTTGGGAAACAGTGAAATATCACAGATATACTAAACAAAATGGAGGACAATAGGACAAGGAGATTCTGTTGCTTAAGACAGATCAATGCTACCAGCTACGATAAATTTTTTTTTTAATTCCCTATCTCTGCCACAACATCACACTGCCATCACATTCCTGTGTGATGCCGAGTCATTTAGAGTACAATTTTAGCAGGTGGCCAGACTCCGAAGCCTTGGAGTGTGATTTGTTAAAGTGCTGAATGCATTCAATTGTAATAAAAATCAATGGAAAACACATATAGAACAGATTAAACCAAAAATAGATTTCTAGGTAGTCTGAAAGATTGGGTTCTAGGTGTCCCTTTTGGACATCTAAATTAGTCTGTACTTAGTGTCTTTCTCTTATGTGTCAGTTCAGTTTCTATGAAGAAATAACTAAATCCCCCTCATCCTGCATGGGTGTTCTTGCAAGGTAAGTTCATTGTTAAGAAATTCTTCATATTCTCTAGCTATGCAAATGAGAAAAATGCATGAGTAGTGTTGGAAGAGTTTTAGAAAATATTTTAATACTGAATCTGGCATTTGGGAGAACTAAAAATAGATAGAAATTTGTGAAGGTTTGATGAACAACGTTAACTGATGTTTACTTTGAAGATATAGGAGTAAATATTTATTTTACTTTTTCAACTGAAATGTTTTCTCTGTGAAATACTGAGTTATTTTAATTGAAGATTCTTTTAAATGAAACCTCTGTCTTTTGCATCTGAGAGGAATTTGTGTTTAAAAATTAATCTGGGTTAGAAGGGAAAAAGATTAATTAAAATGGTAACCTAAAACTGAAACAAAGAATTTTCATTTGAACAGCATTTTAAACTGACCTCACATAAGAATTTATGTCGTTTTGGTATCCTGCAAAATCTGAGAACCAGGAGGATAACCTGTTTTTAAGGCTTAGACACATCTGAAAAATGCATTTTGTTGCCTATGCCTGGCCATTGGAAAAGTCACCATTCTGTCTTAAGAGTGGGATTTGAGCGGTGCATCCTGAAAGGGGAAGAGATGTGTTCAAAATTGTATAACTCCTGATCTAATTGATGCCTTGATGTTGCAGTTCTTTCATAAATTCTTTTCCTGGGAGAAGGACATCTTACCTGTCCATAGCAGCAAAACTTAGAAGCAGAGATATCGTCTAGGTAAATAGATGATACCTATCTAGGTAAATAGCAGTGACACTTTTGGAGGTGACTGTTGGGACTAAGGAGCCTTTTGAGCTGCCACAGAAGTCTCCTGTTTGATTTCCCTGCTCTGACCCTGATTCCAGCACTTTCTATTGGCCTCAGCCTGGTCTGACCTCAGAGCTGATCCTATTTTGAGCAGGAGATTAGACAAGAGCCCTCCTCTGGCCCTCACCCACCTGAGAGATGTCATGAGCATCAACTACAGGTGTATATTCAGACAATTGTCTAACAAAAATATTGTACGCCCTCACAAATTTCAAGGTGGAGTTTGCAAGAGCTTTTCAGAAGGAGGTCATCAGAGAATTCTTGCAAAGGCAAAACTGTCTTTTTCTGAAGCCATTATAATAGAAATTACAAAATTATAGTAGAAATTACAAAAAGAAAATAAAATGAAAAAAAGAGCCTGCGGTAAACACCAGGCAAAGAGAATTTCTGTCTGCACAGGTATTTTTCCAAGTTACAGATTACTGTAAACAAAACCTTACCCTAGGAAGTAACAGGCAATTTCAGTAATAAATGGAGATATCAGCCCAAATTTTAGTTAATGTTTAGGATGTGCTAGCTGGGAAAAAAGATTTACTGGATGCTGTTACCTGGGATTAAAAAGTGTGAGATAATTTAAGCAATCTGTATTCTTCAATGGTGGCATATTTAGTAGGGTTTTCTTGTGTTAAGTCTGGATGGTTTGGCTGGTTTATTTACTAATTTTTATTCCATTTCCTTATGCAGACAGTTTGGCAGATTTTTCATTTAAGGCTGCTCAGAATGAGGCTTTGTTGACTGGGGATTACCAGTGGCTGATTTAGAGAGAAAATTAACTTGGCCTTTAGAAGAGGAGTATCAGAAATGAGAGCCTGAATAAAAAGCAAAAGGTTAACTAAAGCTTGGTTCCTTATCCTATTATGGATGAACATGTAATCTGGTGAAGCTGTTGGGAGGTGCGGACAGGAAGCCCTCGGAAGTGTGTAATCACAAGAACTTTGCTGTGATTACAGCTTGATAAATTCAGCAAATGTTGTTATACTTTGATATTCAACTCATTAGCTGTCTTTCCACTGGCTACTGCTTATCTATATACACACCACACTGCATGAAATCCCCAGGTGCCCATACCCAGACAAGTATACTGAATAAAGAAGACTTTTTAATAAACCCTTATTGAAATGACCATAAAAGACAAAAAAGAACATCAAATGACTTGAAGCATAAAAGTTATGTGATTTTTTTTTTTCTGTAAATTGAAAATACATCGTTATGGGACAAGATTGTTTTTCTTTGGATTCTTCTTTCCCTGAGTACTTAATGTGATAGAAAATTATTTGTTTTCCATTGCTTTTAGGTGGCATTTTTTTTATATGGCTGTGGACCATTATTTTTATGATCAAGTGTTATTATGGTTTATTTGCATCCTTTGTGTTTCATGGGCTTGAAATAGGTTGTATGCATCTCAGATTCTGAGATCTCTACTTTGCAGCTTGCCAAGAAGGTTGTATTTTGAGATGTCCTCCTTTGCTTCTGTACGATGCTATCAGACTCAGCTATGCAGCATTAAAAATAACATTAATGTCACAATTTCTTTAGCTCTGTCACATCAAGGCTTTATTATGATGGATTTGGATGGTGAGCTTCCATTGTGTGAAGATATGGGTATCCCATAGTTATATAACATTAAAACAGAAATAACATTACTCATCTCTAAATTTATGTGAGGCTTTTCCTACAGCATTTCCCTCTATGTATAATTTCCTTTTCACATGTTACTAGTCTAATAATATTTTGCTAACCTTAATCTACAAGTTCTGTTTTACTATTCTCTGTGATACAAAGAGCTGCAAAGCGAGATCCCTGGTGGTTAAAAATGGCACCGTGAGTCAGTTTCACACCTCTGGTTTTTTAAAGGTCAAAGCCAGGCAATTTTGTCTTTACAAGGATCTTTGAGATCATGTTGTTTACAAAACTCTGTTTATACAAAGTGACAGTATCTGAAAATCCGAGTGGTACTTGACTGTCTTACCACATTAGCACCATTTCAGAATCTTTACCTTGGCTTCATATGAAAGCTCATATTGACCTTAAAAGCTTGCTAACACTAGAAACATGCCTCTAGTCATTGTGCTCCAAATACCTGACTGGATCTCATCACATTAGACATGCAGATGCTTGCTCTACGTTGTTTTTTGCAGAAATAACTGTTTCTCGGCTGTGCTTTGTTAGTGTCTTAGATCTGGAGAGCTGTTTTTTCTAGAAAAGCAATTTAGAAGATGTATTTGCTATTTATTTTTGAGGTGGGGTTGGTAAAATAGTTCAGCCTAAATATCTGTTACACATATTAGTCCTTCTTAAGTTGGAAATAATAAGTTTAACTGATGCATTATTTGCATGTCTCTGCAGTTCTGCTTAGAATCTGAACTAGACAGAAAAGGGCTCTCGTTTTGCTATATTTTCAACCATACTTAAAGGAATAGGTTCTGGAAAGTTCAGTTTCCTCTGATGAGGTTTTGAGACCTGAATTACAGTATTTGCATTATTTTTGGTAGACTTTAATCCAAGGAAACACTTGTATAACTGAATCTTCAAACTCTGCTGTTATTTTTCACAGTGGTTGATTTTTATCATACAGCTACTGGAGATTTTAGTGAACTGCTATGTGTTTCTGCTTGGTCCTCGGGGCTGTCAGACAGTGCTTTATCCTTGATTATAAATTAGTGCAGTCTTGAAAATCATAGTGATACCCTTCAACACTCAGCAAAATGGTTACTACAGCTTTTCAGAAAAGGATCTGGTGTGAGAGTGTATCCTGGAATAAATGAAGGGAGGTAGTAGAAAGAATACTAAAGCTGTCTCTAGCAAGATCTCACACATTTGCTTTCTGGGAATTTGGTTCCATTTAAAGATGAATAAATGAATAATCATATGGTGCCCCAGCATCTTGGAAAAAATTGTGTGGGTGCTTTATATGTTTTAAATTCATTTAGCTATACGTATATAACTGGTAGCATGCACACATTTAGTACTTACTCCAGACTGTTCTAATGTTTCTGTCAGGAAGCTCTTCTCAAGCATGCTTTCTATTCAATTTCACATTTCAGTGGCTAGATTAAGTACATATGCAGTACTTCATAACCTAATATAATACTTCTTAGGACTGGGCAGGGCACAGTAGATCATTACATGTTGCAATTTTCTTTCCTCTCAGAGGGTGTGCTTTATCTTCTTTCCCTTAGAATTCCTGCTGAGCAGACATAATGTAACTGTGGTTTAAATTCCTTAATTCCAGATTTAGTCATCAGTAGGTTATAATCTGTGGTCTTCTTCAGGTTAAAAGTACGAAGCTCTGCTTCCTTAACACAATAATTAGGAATTTGGTGAGTCTCTTCAAACTCCTGCCAGTCTCCAGGAGACAATTTCAGTTTTCTGATAGGAACATACACACCTCTGAGACAGTGAAGTCAGCGCTCCACAGGCTCTGGAGGATCCAGATGAAGAAGGGAACAGGTTTGATTATTAGCCGATTAGGCTGGCTCACTCTAGAGGAAAATAATACCTAGGAGTAGAATAAATATGCATATCTATGAAAGGTCTGGAACTACGGAATGACTCTGAATTCACAAAATCAACTTCATTTGGTTTTATCCACTACCAGGCTTGCCCTCTTTAAATTTACTTCCTTTTATATGCTGCTACAACCTTTACTGGATTTTTTTTAAAGTGGGTCAAACTATCTTTGAATTCTATTTCATAAGAGAACAAAAAGGCTGGAAGAGAGTTACTTTCTCTTAATTTGGTGTACGTCATTTATCTTTAAATGTAACATCACATTATAGGTATTCTACCTGTTGCTGCTGTCCTTTTTTATCTAAAGCTTATTAAATGAATTATGACTTATTCTGTGGCTTTCCTCAGTCATGTGTTTTAAGATCCTTAGTCCAGCACATACTCACTTATAGCTACATGCTGCCTTCTAATCTTCATCTCTCTGTGCTAAGATTTTAGTAATTCATCCTACAGGTCACATTCAGAAAAGTGGGACACTTATTCCTGTAAGGTTATTCTGCTATTTTCAACCTTCATGAGGTGGTATTTTTATCACTGAATCTTTATGAAGACTGGGTGGACTTTTGCTATTTAACCATCCTGATACCAGCCAATAAAGCTTTTTCTTCCTCTCTCCTTTCTTGTGTGCCTGGCTGCTATTTTTCATGGTGCCACAAGTAACACTGGCCTGGATCCTTCTATTGATGTTTTAAGATTACACACATTTCCATATTCTGGGATTTTGATGGTTTTATCATCTCGGTTTTTCTTTTTTTTCTATTTCAAGAACAGATGTAGTTCTTCAGAATAGGGACAGATTTTTTCCTCAAGATAGTATGATCATACCTCTGCTTTCTACACATATTCATATTAACACATTACTGCATAGATAACCTAAGCATATATTCTCCACAAAGGAAATTATATGCTTATGGGAAAGCAAGGAGTTTTAAATGCCAGATCAGGCTGAAAGAGTATACTAGCAGAAGCCATTGTAATCTGGCCCTCTGTCTGTTTAGTGTCTTTGAATACAAACTTGCTTTGTCCTACTCCTTGGCTCTGGGCTGTTCTGAGCAGAGACAGACTAGACAGCAGGTTAATGCTGAGTGCAGCTAAATGCTGGGGACAAATACTATACTGGTATATAGCTTCACCTTCATCATAAGGAGGTTTTGAAAGTCTAAAGGTACATATAAGTCCTGACACAATTTATTTTACTACATTGTTCTGTAACTCTGTTAACTTCAGATGTTCCTCAGTGACTCTAGTCTTGGCAAGGTGAGAATTCATCTTATATGTTGGATACAAATTTAAATGGTTACACAGATCATGGGAGTTTTTCATCTCCCAGCATTTTTGAATGAGGACTTATTGCAGGATTGTTTGAATCCGACCAGCTTCACATTTCCACAGCTGCCTGATCACTGCCAGTAGTGCCACATCCACGTAGTTTGGTTGAGGTACTCAGCGAAGCTTTGCTGTACCCTGCTGCAGGAGAGAGTACCAGTGTGGCTGCAATTGTTCTACTTGCAACTAATGTCCAAGTGGCTCTGCAGCTATAGCTGTATGAACAATTGTACGCTTATTTTACATATTTGGCCCATGTTGACAAGCGTCTTTACTGTTGGTGTTAGGATGTGCTATATTAGTAACAAGGAAGCCAAGTACACTACTTAACAGGCAAGGAGTGACTAATCACTGGCAAGCAGCAAGAAATTGGTTCTTAAATAATCTCACCCATTTTCAATGTTGTATGAACACAGATTATCTGCTTCATGCCAAAGAAAGGTCATACAGGAGTGTTTAAACTTTATCTCAGAGAAGAAAAGAAGCACTTGCAGAGTCAAATCAGTACTGCCAGCTGATAATTGATTAAACTTGCGTTTCTCACCTCTCCATTATCAGAGTTATTCTTTCTTATGAAATTTCACTATCCATGGTATAAAAAAAGGGGGACTCGGTATGCTGTCTTCTGACTCTAATGCGCTTCCTGCTCAAAACTCACTGTCTTGATTTAACAGTCTTAGGCCATACACTTTGTTCTTAGTTATTTTACTCTCAAAGGGGCAGTATATAAATTCCTCATTTCCTTTTTTTTTAGAAACAGAAACTGATCTTACTCTATATTTCCTTTTACATAGGTCATAAAAAAACCATTAAACTATTTTAATAGTGCTCTACATATTCTTGTTGGTCTTCTAAGAGCACTTCAGACTTTGGCCCATTTTCTACTTTGCAGTCTTCTAGCAGCTCTGTGTACTACCCCGCTTGCAGTTTGCTTTCAAGGTAAAGCAGTTTCTGTCTCCTCTCCTTCTCTGCCTTTTTTTTTTGTCAGAAAAATACTGTAATGGTTTCAAGCTTCCCATAAAAGTATGTTCCCAAGTTTGTATAAGATGAACAAAGCAGAGTCACTGCCCTTTTGAATCCACCAAATGCTATTATGCATACAGTCTGCATCTGCAGGCTTCCAAACCTTTAATATCCTAGAACTCCCATCATACTATAACTGTATGTTTACATTCAGAATCAGTTTTGTCTTCCATTGTATCTTTGACTAACCTAGGAAGCCTGACCTTGACTTCTGTTAAATAAAATTTCAGCTAGTCATAGACTGTTCTAGAAATGGTGCTTATTTCATCAGCAGTAAGCATACATCTCTTCTAGAGTTGCTTGTGAATGACCTTTTATGTCTTAGTTTGATTTTTCCAGCATACCATTCAGTTTAGGATGTCTGGAACTTGATAGGTTACATGTTGATATCCATAATCTTCTGCAAGTTCTGCCTATCAGGTGGTAGACCATGATCACACATTACACTTTCTGGGACAATCTGGCAAATACAGATTTCATTCTTCCCATGAAAAAAATTTTGCTGAAAATTTATCCATGTGGCCTTATGGTAACACAAATAATAATCAAACAGTGTACTTTCTGAGACAGATTTCTTTGTTACTATTCCCTTGTGTGATAATACTCCACTATTTTTGAGAATTCTTCTTGAGAGTGCCTTTATCATTATGTTTCCTGGTTTATGCTATATTTTCAAATACTCTAACTGTAACAACAACAAAAAACAATAACAAAAAAACCCACCTTATTTTACTCATATTTAACAGCATCATCTTTGCTGTAGGAACAAATTTTATGTGACTAGTTTCTGCCATTGCAAATTTTCTGTAAGTGCATATGTAAAACTTCTTTCACGTACCCTCTTCCTGTCTGCTAATGCATAGGGACATTCTGATCTGATAAATGCCCAGGATTCAGCCGATTTTGTAAGCATCTCATCCTTCAGCTAGTTTCCAAAACATCTGAAAATGACTAGGTCTGTGTACTGGTATTAAAATATTTGAAGACAGGAAGCTCTAAGCTTTGAAAGTCTCTGTCCAAGCTTGAGTCTCATTGTACACTCTTCTTCATAAGTGCTTGACAGCTACTAATAAAGACTGTCAAGTTTGGCACAATATTCCCACAGATTTTACCATCCCTCTTACTTTGCACACTCTTTTGTCTTTTGATCTTTGAAGTCTGGAATAGCTTGGAGTTGACTATCTTCTTTAGTTCTTCTTTCAAACATATTCTGGAGCCTGAAGCTTCACATTTGTTTTATAATTTGGGTGCTATTTCACAGTCCTGTCAAATGCACTTTTTAGCCTTTTGTAATGTTCTGCTGCTGTTTTCTCAGAAGTCAGAACATCATCAATATACATTTAAATAGATTCTTCCTTCAAGTAATATGTAGCACTTAGTGGAAATTCTCAGAAGTGTATTTTAAGCCAAAGTAACTTGTGGAAGTACTACATCCTGGATTTTGCATTGAAAATAGCTTGCCTTGAACTCCTCTTATTTGAAGAGATTTGTAAGAGCAAGGCAGATACATTTGACTTAGTTAAAAGATTACCATGTGCTACTTCATGTAAAAAACCAAAACAAATCAATCTATTTACTTCTCTTAGATCTGAACACAAACAGTAATGCTTATTTTCGTTCAATGTTAGTAGTACGCATTCAGTGGCCTTTTTAAATCTTTCTTATCAGTTGTTAATTAAACGGTTGAGTTTCTATTAGAGTCTCTGTCTCTATTTCTGACTTAGAGATTTCTATATGAACAGGATCTAGGGCCAGCGTACACATACTGTTAAGGATAGCTGCTCTTCCACATTACCTTTTCTGTGCTTTTTCATGACATCAGGTCTCTCCATCTCATGCTGGCTGCAGCATGTTTTAAATTAAAAGTGGAGTTTGGGCCAAAATATTTGTTCCCACTGAGTCTAAGTTGAATCATTTTTACCTTTAGTTCAAGACCACACAGTCCCTTATGTTAGATTCCCAATATCAGCTCTTAATTCTACTGGACTATCCACTATGTATTTTGGTTTCTGATTCAGTATGTTTCCATATCCTGCTGTTACAAACTGGCCTACGGATGCTGCCCCATTACAAAGTCCTTAATAACACTTTCAAAGTTACTTACCCAGACCTTGGGAGCAAGCGCAAATTTGAGAAAGAACAGGACTGGGAATGTCACAGGGAAGCCTTGGGACCACACACTTAAGAACAACCCAGTCAAAAGCCATGCCAGATAACCAATATATGTGCCAAAAGACACATTGACAAGACACTGTAGACCACGCCTATAATATATTGGAATTCCACTGATTTAACCTCCTGCTACACACACATCTGCCTAGCAGCCAACCTCATCAGTGCTGGAGATGCCACTGATCATTCACAGGATGCTGATAACATTTCAGTAGCTACCACATGTGGCTGCTGCTTACTTGGATCTGACATGCCTTGCCATACCCACAAGAGAGGCCAGAACAGCCAGGTGTATTCTAGTTTTGTTGTCCTGTTTATAAAAGAACTGTGCTCTTCACAGCCAGGCATGCAAAAGGGCACAAACTCTTAGCTAATTACAAGGTAAACAGGAATGGAATTTATTTGGATAATCCCTTTGCCCAAGACTTATCTTCCCTGCCACTACCCACTGACCTTCTCCCCCTTTCTCTTAGTTTCACTGCCCAAATGCTGTAGAGAAGACAGGTAATCTACAACCCCATAAAATTCCGCAGCTTGCTTTCTATCTCTCAGGAAATAGAAATGTGAGTGAGAGGTTCTGGGCTTCCTCCTGAGCACAGCACTATCCTAATGGATTTTATTATAGCTCTGTGATCAAAGTTCTGAAGAGGCTACATTCAGAGTCAGTCACTTCATTTTTCGAGGCCATTTAACAGTAGCAAATAGCTGGATTTGCAAAACCAAAGCATTGAAGGCAGTGATCTCCCAGTGCCCATGCGCAGTACCTCTTCAGCCAGGGATGCTAAAGTGCCCAGATAGGAAAGTTGAGTCCAGATCTTTTACCTCTTCCCCTACACCGTTCCTCATGAACCCAGACCTCTCTGCATGCATGGTAAGATTTTAACATACATTTTCAGTTGATAGGGGTGAGAATTGAGTAGGGTTAAAGTCTGTAGCTTTGACTGGGGCACATTTTGTGTTGCTGATACACTGCCATAAGTAGTATATATCCTACTAGTAGGGTAGTAAATATCCTGTAGCTCCTCCTTCCATCTCCCATGCAAGGTGTGAATCCATTTCAACATAGAGGAAGCAGTGCAGGACATGTGCTGGCACTCACTGAGGCTTGTGGCTTTTCCTGAATCCTGAATAGGGAGATCTATGTGTAGCTGAGGAATGTAGGGGCTGTTCTGAATTCAGGGTTTTTTTAAGTACAGGTGGGTAGAAATATATATTCAAACACATAGAAAATCGTATACAGAAACAGGAATACAAAACTTTTTAGGCCCTCTCAAGGCCAAGGAGGTATTTAGAAAATTATTTACTTAAAGCACGCAATACTCCTACAACTGGTTTATGCTCAGGATTCCCATCCCCTAAAGTACTAAATAATATACATATACCTGAAGATTAAACCAAATATGTATTGGAAGCCCTGCTTCTGATTTTGCACTGTTACATATTAAATACTGGAGTTCCAAAGAGAGGGCTTTTTCCTCCTAGGAGCTTTCAGTATAAATTACAAGAGGAATTATTTCAAAATGTATACAAGAAATGCGTATCCATAAAGTGCTGTGCATAATGAAGAGTATGATATCCTCAGCCTCACTATTTGAACATTCCTGTTTTCTGCCAAGCAGAAGGATATGACAGTAAGCCAAACTAGAACTGAGAACAAAGGAGATTACAACACAGATAGGAGATAGCCAGTGTGTTAAGAGTAATCGTAGAGGTTTATACAACTACAATGAGAAAAAATAAATAGTAGGAATTAAACTCATGAATAAAGAGAGACAGTAAGGAGTTCAAAATTACTAGCTGCTGTTTAAATTTGTCTGAAGAGAAATGAAGATGAGGCACACAGGCATCTAAAAGTTATTGAAGGACTTTGCAAATACAGCAGAAGGTATAAGAGAAAGAAAGCAAATGTAGAAATGAACAAATGTCAAGGATGTAAACTGTTAGCTAAATGAAAGATTCAGGTTTATGTTTTGCATGTAAATAAATTACAATATAAAAATATACTGAAGGGGATCATTAAGGGGAGTATAAGATTCTGACAAGTCCATGTAAAGGGTGGGGGATGAGAAGAATTCTGGGTGTATTTCTATGTAAAGGTGAAGTTTGAAATAAACAATTTTTCAGCATAAACTTTCCATTATGCAGCAGTGAGCAAGTCCCCGTTTTGAAGAGTAAAAACAATCACTAATAGTATTTCCATATCCTTTTATTTTCCTCCATAACTTTTAGATGTTGAATCTCAGATGCACTCTTCATTTCAAAGCTTTTTTTTTTTAAACGAGGAAAATAAAATACCTTTTTTTTTTTCTTTTCAAATGTGAAAATAAGTAAGGTTAGTCTTTAGCCGAGACATTCTCAGGATGTTGGAAGCTGTTGTCTTTCTGTAACACGAGGACAGCACTGGCTGTTTCAGATGCATGCCCTAAAGGAGTTGCCATTAGTAACTTGAATAATTAGGGCTTTAGTAGCATGCTAAGGAGAAGCTGATGTCCTGTCTTCCTGGGCTGCAAAATGGGATGAGTCTGTAGGACCAATCTAAGAACTCAAGGCACTTGGTGCTATGAAGATGCAAAGCTTAGAGGGATTTCAAATGATTTTATATTGTCAGTGCAATACAGATCAGTAGGTATATCTTGCATGAATATTTTCTGCTTTCGGCGAATAAATTTTCTGGGAAATTAACTTGAGCAAACTGTAGAATGAAACATTGTGGTTTCTCCTAGCCCTAGTGGTATGCCTGTACTTAGCTTATTAAGTATGTTTCTGTCCTTGGTAGGAGGAGTAGAGCAGCCTTTTTTTTTGTGATTTATGGATTATTTTGTGTTTCTATCCAGTTCTAGTTCCTGAAGACATGCATCAGTATAAGAATCTTCATTTCCATTTAATATAAAATAATTGTTTAGCTCTTACAATTTCAAAGAAAACTTCAAAGAATGAAATATGTAAGCCATGAAGACTTTAAAACATCTCTGAAAATATTATATATGTAATATCTCTTAATCTGTTAACGTCTTGCAATTTTATAGTCTGTGTTCATCAAATATTTGGGTTATCAATAATGTAAAAATCACAGGGAAAATCTACTTGAATAAGATGCGAAGAGTGAACAATAAACACTTCAACACTGCAACACTTCTGAGGGTGAAGTATCGTGTCTTTCAGTGCTATACATTAGCATCAACAAAGAAGAAGAAATTACTGTTGTATGATAGGTAGCTTTTCTCACCTCTGTTTCCAAGGCAGTAAGAAAGGAATAATTTTTCCTGATTTTGTTTTTACTTTTAATAAATGAAAAAATAGAATGTTCTTTGCAAAGCAGCTAAGGACCTATGTAGACTAACATTGGTTGGGTTATGTTGATGAGATGGTGCATGGTAAAGGTGGTGTCAGAGAGGAGAAAGGAGCAGCAGTATCTCTTTCCATTATTATTGAATGATCTCATTGGCTTTAAATGAGCTTATATTTCCATACAACAGCAACAACAACAAAAGCAAGGCCTGGTTAATTAGACTCTGGGATTTTACAAAAAAAAAGAAAAGAAAAAACTAATCTGTCCCTGTTGAGGTTCATTACTTTTTATTTTCTTTTAAGAGAAAGAAAATTTCTACAGAGCAGTCTGTCAAATTAACACTGGTACATGCTTCTCTAAGGATTTCCTGAATATACCATTTTAAAAGGCTATCTTATTAAACCAGTTCCCATCAGATACTTCTCTGTCAGACCTTCTCTGAAAAATAATCCTTGCTATTTCTGGCTGTTGATTAGGCAGGCACATAACAAAGGCGTGCCTCTCCCCTCTTTGGATATTAGAAAGCATAGTCCTAAGATGGAATTCATTGATGCCCGTGGATTCTGAGGCCTGAGGTAGAGACTTCCCCATCAAGGTAATAAAAACCGAGCTAGCAATATTAGTTTTGTTAATTGCGTTACATTTTTCCCCAAAATCCTTTCTTATGTTCCTGTTTTCTTGGCTGGGAGAATTACATGGCACACATATATAACACATATACATGACTACAGTATGACAGAAGGCTGTCTTTTTTGGGAGTGGTATTTTAGTTCTATTGTCATGACATAGTTCCAGTTTCCTGTCTGTTCTCTGTGCAAAAATATAGTTTCCAAGTCATAATTGAGTTCCTGATGAAAGTGTTATGATGTTCTAGTGCTTACATTTTAGGCAGTTCAAGCATCTCCTTGACCAATACGGGATCAAGTTCTAATTTTGTTAAACAGATGTACTCATTTTTTTAAAAAAATATTATTCAGAACACAAACATGCTTTTATATTATCCTGGAGTTCACGTGTCTTGTAGCACAGTTAAACTTGATTAATGCAGCAAAGGAAATAAATAATCTTGTAGTGATCTCATTTTTGTACTGGGTCAGGCTTCCAGGGACAGTTCTCTTCTTCCTCTGCCAAAACTATGTGATTCCCACTAATACAATGCCAGTCTTTCACAGCTAAGTCTTTCTAACTTATGTGGCATCCTTCTGCTTTATTGTATTTTAGTACAGGTTAAAATGTAGTTTCCAATGTGCAATCAATGGCTGTGCATATATGCTGTGTCTTATACAAAAAATAGTAGCTGATAAATATTGTCCTTTTCTTCATGTAATTGGCAAGGAGTTTTACGTTTCTCTATCATTTAAATCATGGCAATATCTAGAGACTTCCATCGAATGGAGTTCCATTAGCTTGGCAGTGTGAAAGGGTCAAGGTCATGCAGTGCAGAAAGGAATAGTAACTACAGGGATCACAGACAAGCAGATAGGAAAGGCAAAAGGATGGAGTAACAAGGGGTTGCTTGGCCATAGTGAGAGTCACTGTATGGGAGGCAGTAAGCAGCCCTATATCACAGCATGGCAGGCTTAGAGGGCAATTGTCACAGGACGAAAACTGATTGACAAATAAAGTTCATTTCCATTCATGCAAATTCCCCTTTGGCTTATACCTGTGCTTGCTACATAGATGAGACATAGGTTTCGTATCTGCACAGCTCTCCCACATCCTCCTTCTTTCCCCAGTAACAACCGCAGAATGAAGTTCACTGCAAAATTTAAAAAAATATATGACTATTTCTAATTAATTATTAAGCAAAGTGTGATTTTAAATAAGGTTTCATTTGCTGAAAAGCCATATTTTTATTCCAATTTAAATAAAAACATAATGCTGCATTTCATAAAGATGCTGTAAAAAAATATGGTTTTTTCGCTGTTCTTTCCATCATCGTTTCCTATACATTGTAAAATGGGGCATTGTGTTACATATTTTTCCTTTCTCACAAGTGGAAATACGTCTTCAATAGATGAACTATTTATATATCAAATAGCATTAACTGTCCTGTAGTAATTTACTACTTTCCCTCCTTTCTCTCCATTCTCCATTAGTTATGTCACTCAGAAAATTACAGTATTGCCAATGTATTTATATATCTGTTATGTTAAGTAAATATTACCAGACCACAGTTAGAGTATTCAGAATCAATCCCACAGCATTCACAAAGGATTAGTCACATAGAATAACAAGTGTCTCAAGGCTCAGCCTACTGTAAGACTATCCTCTGAGTCCACTCCTTTTGCTTGAGTATGTTAAGCCTACCCATGCTTTAGTTTTCAGCAAGATGGGAAATAGGAAGTTTCAATGCACCAGAAATCAAGTAGAGAGAAAGCTAGAGGACTAAGCATAGGTGGCCAGGAGTAGAAGGCAAAAGGCACTCTGGAAAACTGAAACAATTTTCCCCACAGCAGGAAGCAGCTGAAAGCCCTGTGCCTGTTTGGCTTTTAATCACATCCCAGGTTTCTCCTGAGGTAGTACCAACTGTGCAGTCTTCCTTTACTTACAGCTCACAGGTTGTTATACACAAAATCTATATAGCTCTTTATCTGGCTATGTCTTCATCAATTTTTCTTCCTTAATCTCTTCTACCTTTTTGTGAGCAACAGTCATCCAAATAATTCAAAGATTCAGACTGCTGTTCCTACATTTGTCTCACAACTGTATTTTTATTGAAAAAGCTGAAAACACAAGGGATGTTTCTGCTGTGGCATCAGTCAGCTCTTCAGTTAACGCCATCAGATGCTCTGCCCAGTGACTTCAATGGATTAATGGCATCTCTGGGTCTCCCCAGCTCCCGTGGTTCAGGCACAGTAGGACAGAGCCCTGCTTGGTGAGACTCTGTACTGCCCTGCCCTAGGGTCCCCCTCAGCTCCCAGAAACTCAGCCTTCAGGAAGCAGCTGGCCCAGGCAGCATTCTGACAGAGGGCTTTAGTTGATGCTATTTAGCTTTTACTCTTCCACCTTTCCTTGCCCATAAATGCAGCGGTTTTACTCAGGGGAAGGTTCTGCGCAGTGCCTTTCAGATTTTCTTTTCATATCTCCTGCTACTGCATGAAGAAAATTGTCAGTTATCTATTTTATGTGAGTTCATACCCATTCCTCTTCTCTTGCTGGATTCATGAGAGGAAAAGGAAAAATACTTCTCTCTCACTGTGTCATGTAAGAGGAAAGGCAGCTTACACACTCTTTCATGGTTGTGCCCTTGTGCAAAAGCTGGACAAATCAGGTTCTATTTTTCAAAAGCATACTTCAGTTTTCCATTAGTAAGTTGTGATAACATCACTAACAAAGTTTGATCCTAGGAACATTTTTATTATTCTGGGGTCATAGATTAATAAAATATAAAAGAAGTTTTGACTTCCTAAATAAAAATATAAAGCTTAAGTTATACTAGCAGATTTGTTGTCTCCCTAATTACATGACTTGTACTTTCTCTAATGACCCAAAGATAATGACAGGAATAAGCCAAATTACTTGAAGGGAGATTGTATGGACTATATAGCTCACTGAGCTATAAGATCTCCAGGGGTCCCTTTCAACTTGAATTATTCCATGACTGCATAAATAAAGGGTAAAAGCACAACCTCTACATCAGAAGCGAAGCCTCCATCCTTTCCTGGGAAAGATGAGCATTAAGAGGAGTTTCCATCAGGAAAATGTCTGGTATCAGAAAAGTTATCCTTACCTATTGCCTGGAATAAGGCTTCCAAGTCAAGTATGACTTGGGATCTAGAAGGAAAACAGCTGTCACCTCAATCTCCACTACAGAATTAACAAAGAATAATGTTTTGTTTCATCCCTTTTTAAATTAATCTGATTATATTGTGCATTAATTTGGTAATTTAGAAACTTCGAAGACTAAAGGCCTTCTCAGTTGAGACTTCGCTGCATTTTTGTATTCTTATTTAATCTAATTAAATGTTAGTTTATTCAATGGTACACTTAGTTACAGGTTGACTTGACCATATAAAAAGTATGTGGAACTGTTTAACACCTGAAATTTTAAGCATGTTTCAAGTATCTATAAGAATACATGTAGTCTGAGGAAGATTTTCACAAATCATTCTACTCTTTTTCTAAATGTACATCTGTTCACAATTTTTAGTAATATTTATAACAGATCAGTGAGTTTTATCATTTTTCATAGTATTTACAATATATCTTTCTGATTGGCATAACTTACAACAAAACCTGTTGCTTTTAGAAAATCTTCAGTTATGTTATTCTCTCAAACACTTTGATAAGTCTGGATATTAATCAATTTTTTAATTAAAAAAAAAAGATTCAATAGGTGCTTTTTCTAATTCCTAGATAGTCAGGGTGGTAGGCAGGTATTGCTGCATGCAAAGTCTGTATTTACGTATGCATCTCACTATGGCTATTCCATGCCTCAGATGGCACAAAATGAGGTTATTGTGGGATGCAATATGATACACTCAGCTGCTGCACACTAGTGGGAGCCTGTGGGGACATTTTCCTTACTTCAGTGAGTATCTGTCATCCCAACTCTCTCAGTGATGCCAGCATGATACGTAGAAGGAGTAATACTTGAACAATCTGAATGATAAACTTAATGTAGTCTTTAATAAGTAACATTTAAACAAGGTAGCACATTTCAGTGGTTCCTCTGAGCAAGATAACTGATCATTTCCAGTTGTATTCTGGACATATTTTGATTTAATATGGATTGGATTCCAGACACCTAAATGCCTAAAAGGCTACTATTGTCTGACTGCAGCTCTGCTCAATAAGGCAGATGCTCTTCAGGCGTAGAGGTTTAGCTGGGTCATATTGAACTAAGTTTGTTTTAGTTAGGTAGATGATCATAGTTAGATTTCTTATTTCATGTCTGGGTAGCTACATGAATAAATATTTATGACTTTAGGACAGCAATAAGTGCAGAAGTGTAAATCAGTAACAGATTAATGTATTTTTAAAATGCTCTCTTAGAGTTGCTTTGGGTCAGGTATAAGAGTATAGCCTGAACAATGTGGATTACTACAAAAATATTTAAGGCATTACACCTCTTTTAATGTTCAGTAACTTTGAAAAGATTGCTTAATTTTCAAGTGAATTTATTATTCAAATTATTCACTGGTTTCTTGGTTTGAAAGTGGTTCATGACCTGTTCATTGCAGACACAATGCAATGCTGTGTTAGCAAGTTACTGACATCTAATGATTTTACCTTATTTGTTCTGTGCAAGCCTTAAAGTATTACTTGATTCTCTCCCTAGAAAGGTTTAGGTGCTTAGATGACTCGCTAGCATAGTATGAATTGGGTATTTTCCATATCAATATATAATTTCAAATGAACAAGTTATGAATATTGGAGTGGAAATTATCCTAATCATAAACATTTATAGTAATTGAATGTTCAAGTATCCACAGAAAGTGAAAAAAAGAGAATAGCAGATATCACCAATTTTAAAACCTTTGGTAGAAACAGAAACAGCTGTTTGTGGAAATATTCTTATAATAAATGTTAACTTTGATTAATAGCTTCATAAATTCTGTGATTTTTATCATGGATTTAATCATATTTCACGTTTTGTTTTCCATTTTATTCAATCTGATATTTTAAAGCCCATGTTAGCATGCTTTGGTATGGAATAGATAGCACTCTTATCTGTGGCTAACAGTTCCTCTGCAGACATGGTTTCCTTGAAGGGCATATAGAGCAATAAACAGTTCCTCCATAAGTATATGCATAAAGGTTCAGTTTTCAAGCATGAGTGTAGAAATAAGCATTCCAGAAGCCTTGTACAAGTATGAAAATAGGATATATACAAACCAGTAGCAGCAACCTGATGCAAGATATAGGATGTCCTCTTCAGATCTGCATATTTGAAATTTGATTTCCATTTTTAAAAATGCCTATAAACTCTGTGTATATTTCTCTTATCATATGTCATGGTTACTGTAAGAGATGACTTGAGGGAATCACATAAGAATATAAACCACTGAATGAAAATTCTGGACTATACTATGAAAGTCAACATCTTGGAGAAATCTGAAGGCTGGAATTCAAGATATCTTTGAGCTCAGTGCAGTTTGTGTGAAAATGGAGATGGAAATGTGATTTGCTCTGTTTTCTTGTTCCTCAGCCCCTCAACATACAAAGCAAGGAGAGAAGAAAGGAAATGTGCTTCTCCTTTTTCTGCTTATGGTCAAGGAAGGCATCTATGAATTAATCTTTTAGGAAGCACAACAAATTCACATCCAAGCACCCAGCAAGCTCTGTTGGAGTAGCAGGGGCCAGAGAGGGTTGTTCTCTTGCCTGTATGTATAATGTAATGTTCCATGTATTTCCAGCCTGTTTTCCTTCCATATGGTATCTCTCTTTCCAGTCCTTCAGATCCAGTCCCGAGACTTGAGTACTTTGTAGTTGGCTGTAGGAGAAGTAGGAAGCGCGCTCTATTCCCCTTTATGCCTTTGCATAGTTGCACAGAAAAGATCTCAGTTTCTGACACTTTCAGATGAGACGGAAATCATAACAAGAATATTTCTTTCTAACTATCCTCCTTGAAAAAGGACTACAGTTGAGCTCTGCATAGCAGGAACTACCTCTTACTATCCATATTCATTCTTCAGTGGAGTCTTCTTGCACAGAATTTTCAGCACAGCAGCAGCAAGGGGATAAAAAATCTCCAGGAACTGGACCACAGTTTCAAAGATAAACCTCTCTATTTTCAGATTTGAGTGTATCAATAAGATGGAAACTCTTGGATTTTGCTGCACATATTGGAGACTAGGAGCACCTTATATGCGGCATAATGCTAAGGTTAAGGCTTCCTATTTGTATGTGTTTGTTTAAAACTGTGCTTTCATGATGCCTCATGTTGTGACTTTCAAATTTGCAAAGCAAGGATTCGGTCCACTTTTCAGTCTGGAGTGAAAGCATGTCTACACCTTTTGAAAAGTCAGCTATTGCCTTAGAGGATATATGTGTGGTTGCTGATTTTCCAAGATATGCATCATTGCGCACCCTTGAGAATGGTAAAACATTTCCTGTATAAAAGCAGCAACTACATTTGCAAAAAGCTGCACATGCCAAATGTGTCAAGAATCTTCACAATAAAGACTCCCCAAGATAACGCCTGCATGATAGGCAGTTAAATTACATTATGTAAATTTCATGCAAATATATGCACCCCATACAATAATTAAAACCTTCCTAAATACATATTTGCAAAATACAATCCATCATGGTCCATGAGGTTATAATTTACATTTTTTAAATGAACAGTGAAAAACCTCTGAAAATTCCCACAAAAGTGAATGACAATAATCTGAAACATAATGACCTATCAATTATCAACTTAGGTTCTTTACAGTGTCACTCATTCAGAAAAATCTACTGATTCACTAAATGAAAATTGGAAGATCTTACCAACATTTTGTGCTTGTGTAAAATATAAGAACTAATGTGCTACTGCAACTGTGTGCCTTCAGTAATTATGGATGGGAAGTGAAAAACTGTGTATGAAATGTTATTAATCAAGAACAGAAAATTTACTAAGAAATATGACAAAGCACTTGCAGTAAGTGGCCTTGGGAAGAAATTAAACTACAGATTCGGAACCATAATTTTGGGGTGGTGAGCCTCGTCTAAATAGTTTTCTGGAAAGAGTGAAAAAAGGGACAAAGATATACTAAAGATATGCTAGGTTGGACCTGATGATCTTAAAGGTCTCTTCCAACCAAAATGATTCTGTGATTCTTTCACTTTCTCTCAGAAAATAGCACCTCCTGTAGGACACTCGAGTTCAAACCATGTACATGTAGCTGTCTCAAAGGGAGCAGGGTTAACTGATTCATACTGATCTCTTCCTGAGTCACGCTTGTCCTGTCTAGAGATGTCCAGCCCAAGTCCTGATCAGGTTTGACATGCTCTTCAATCTATAGTCCATAGCAGGATTACAACCCACAGTGGCATAGTGGTGACATATGAGTTATGAGTTTAAGTAATTGCACAGTCCATCATCAAATGGTCCTCTTGTACCTTCTCTTGTGTGGGGACGAGATTGTCAAGGCTGCAATCTCTGTCCCTTTTACATTCCATTGCTGTCTCAGAAGGAGCTTCTGTGGTTTTCTCTTCCTGCTTCCAGTGTGCAGAGCTGATATAGCCACGATGCTCTCAGCAGATTTGGGTCAGGACTGACCTACGAAGGTCAACAACTAGGAGAAATCTAAAGGCTGGAATTCAGGTACATTTGAGCCCAGCACATAGTTTGTGAGGAAAGGGAACAGGTACAAATCTCACAGTACATTGTGATGCCTGCTGCAAAACACGGGCATCTTGGGAAGGTGATGACTCCTGCCTACCTCCATCTATGCCTGCAGGAGCAAAGCTACTGGCCTAGAAACCCCCTTTCTTTTTCTTTTATCTGACAAGATTTAGTGAATTAGATTTTTCTGGTTTTGAGGTCAGTGAGTGCTCAGCAAGCCTCAGGTTATAGCCTGACAGTATACAGCCTTTCAGCCTGGTCTTGCCAGTAGTGAGATATAGGCTTATCTGTAGCCATGGGACTAATCTCCTAAGATTTCCAGGACTTGTCACATATGTGAAAGTAAAACTACGCTTTTTAAGAATTATGGATTGGCAACTAAGAAAAGGTCTCCCATATTTTAAAGCAAGTATGTAGTACTGATGAATTAGCAGAATGAATGAGTGCAAAAATGGCCTTTTTTTCCTCATGTTTGAAATAATGGTCATTAACAGTAGCGATCAGCACGTTTCAGCTGACATTGGTGACCACTGGGATTGACTGATAATGCATAAGCCTAAGGAGGAAAGTCACTTTGCCAGTTGCTGACTTGTAAATATTGGACAGTTTCATTTTTCTTTCCATAGCATCTTCTGTTTGAATACTACTCTTTGGTAGAGTTCCTTATTGCCAGAGAATAAGTCCATTCTCCTTTACAATAAGCTAATTGTGATTTTTCTTTCCAGTGTATCAAGCTGGTGAAATAAAGACTTTTTCTTTTAATATCTAGTCCCAGAAAAGGGCAGCTAAGCAACCAGCTACAGCACTGTTAGCACATTAGTCTGGGCCTGATTCTGCCACCTGTGCTCATATCAGGTAACAGCATTGATTTTTTTTGGTGGAGCTGCCTATGAAATTATTCCACCTACCACAATGGTACTGTCTGGGTTGGTCTTATGCTGAGCACTATTTCTGTCTCTTCTGCCAGAAGAGCAGGCAGGAGGTCATCACAGTTGTACAACTCTTGCACGCGGGCAGGAGAATCTGTGCTGGATTTTCCAATGAAATGCCTTGAGAAAAGATGCTAAAAAGAGAAAATTGAATATGCAGGCTTCCAGGTCTGACCAGCTCAGAAAATCCAGAGCAGTGCCATTTATCAGAACCAAATAACAAATTATTTAAACTCCACTTATCCCTATATAGGGGTTTGTGGCATTTTGAAATGCCTCTAAATAAGCAGTGTCTGACCACCACACAGAAAGATGGCTTTGCAAAAAGCCCTTTCCAAGTGAAATGTCTAGCCTTTTATTTACATAATCCAGCATACAATAATTGTCCTTAAAAATAAAGATCTTGACATATTTATAGCAAAATGGCATGGCACTTTATTGAACGTTGAATTCCTTGAGAGGAGCTGTCCTAACGATTAAATCTATTAGAAGTTTAACATAACAGCAGTCCAGCTGGCAGCCTTGAGAGCAATGGAAAAAAGGCGTTCAGAAGCGTGCTCTGCAGGGATGTGTATCGACATGACAAGGAAGGTATATTGACATGTGCTTTAGATTTGTGGTGAGGAAAGAAAGGCATGAATATAGACTCTGATCCTTTTCTGTGACAGTTATGGTCACCTGGAGCCCTGCAACGCTGCCTGAATGGGATATCTGCAGGGAACCTCTGTGAAGGTTGAAAGTTTGAAACTAATGTTTCCAGTTTACATAAGTATATCTCCATGTAAAACTGTTTTCAAAGGGAATAAAAATACCCACTAGTGCAAGAACAGAACCTGTCCAAAACAAAAAAAGATGGAAGTTATTTTAATATGATTGATTTATTTGGTTTTGTAATGACAAGAATATCTGCCATAGGCAGAAAGATTATTGCAAAAATAATTCACTTACCATTTATAAAGGGCTTTTTTTCTTAATTTCTTTTCTATATTTTGTGACTTGGCCAATACAACAACAACAAAAAAACCCCCAAACACCCCAAACCAACCAAACAACCTTATAATGAATGCAGACTTCTTAAGAAAACATTACCTTAGTTAATGAAAAGAGAGTTGACAAACCTGCCAGTGATGCAGCCCTCCAGACAGAGGAGTCTAAGCCAGTTGCCCTCTAAAACTTTCGTCCACCAGGTCAAGACTTACAAAGGGCGCAGGGATCAAGTTGCCAGTCAGTGTCCATGGCTGACAAACATGTTGCATTTTGTTTACCTGTGAAAGGATGCTACCTCCTATAGGCAAGTATTCTTCATAAACAACAGCACAAATTATTTTTGTGTGTTTGCTTATTTGGAAAAAGCATCTGGAATAGTAATGCTCTGAGTGGTGTGCAGAAAAGCAGAGCAGAGCTGCTGCTGCGGAGTTTAAGAGTTAAGTCCCAAAGAGATGAAAATAGAAAGCCTGATTGCTGGTTGTCTCATCAGCCCTTGTGAAAAGCAGCTGACAGTGTTCATGTTTGGAAGAGGAGAGGAAATTGGAAATCCATTACATTCTCCTGGTGTTTCAGTCACAGGAATATATGTGTCTGCAGTTCAGAAAATACGGAGGGATTAAGGTGCTGAAACCACAATTCAGAAATGTCCGTTGTCACACATTAGAAGAATAGTAAACTGGTTAAGAAAAGAAATTGCTTTGCTTCTTCAAACTCAGTCTGTGAAATAGGACTTCTGAAGCTAAATGGGGTAGCTCTGGGCTTTTTGCTTTTCTGCTTGATTTTTGCTTGTGACTGAATGCTGAAATTTGGATTTGGGATCATGAACACCAGCCACCAGACTGGCTCTTGGACCAAGAGTAGCTTGCAGAGGATCAGTGACCATTTTCATTGTGATAAATACTGCAAAACCATAACAACACAAGTTCTTTCTCTTCTAAGAGTGAACAGAGTGGTTGCTGGTTTGACACCCACATGCATCCCTCCCTCACTGTTTCTGTCTTCACACTTTAAACCCCCTCACAGAGCTTCAGATCAACTGTTGAACAAGACACCTGGCATGTTTCAAGGCCAGGTTGTCTCACAAAACCTACAGTGGACACTCACTGGTGAAGACCATTTGGGTGATGGATATTAGGCCACCTCCTGAAATCTGCAGTAAAGGCACATAGAAAGATGGTTTTGAAAAAAAAGTGCTAAGTGTGGTGCTACTTGCTACTTGGCAGGATAAAAGAAGAAAAGTAGGTGGCAAGTACTCAATTCTGACAACAAAAGAATAATATGCACTGCCTTTAAAAAATGAGATTTCATTTTTCTGTCGAATCAGCTATTGGTCTTGTCATTCTGTCACTGACACACACACAGTCTTCTGGACTTCAGTGTCTTCCTATTGACCAGCATTAGAAATGTAAAATTTTTTAACATTGTCTTCTGAAACACTATACATTTATTCATACGACACCAAGGGTGCACACTTCCTTGATGACACTCTTTTTTTGTTGTTAATATATGAAGAGTAAAAAGTATTATAGGCAGAGATTATAACAGGATCTTAGGTCTCTGATAATTCTCCCACAGCTGGGGGCACAGGCCCCTTAGGGCTCCTTTCAGCACAGCCAGCCTGCAGCTGCAAGGATGGCAGGCGTCCCCTAAGAGACCAGATGACTCCATTTAGTTTCCTTGACTTTACTGAAAGTAGAGCAAAGCTCTCGTGTGAACTTCAACATGTATGAACTTTTTTCTCTGATTCCAGTGTCTTTTCTTCACATTTCACTGCATAAAAAACTTATCAAAGAGATTTAACAATTTGAGGAAGTTAAAGAGAGAACAAAAACCATTTGGGGCCAGAAAGAGACAAAGAAATACTAGGTGATGATCCGTGTTCCAATTTAGAGAAACTTTTCCATGAGCTGATCCCAGAGAACTTGAAATACACTTTCTCTTGCCTTTGCAGAATTGCTCTGCTTCACCTTCAGAGTAGATGTTGCAATTTTCCAAGCCAAACTTGCAGGGGAAGAGAAATAAATCACTCTAATGTTTGGCTGGTAGGAATCCAGGCAGCAGAGAAACTACTCCTTTCTAGAAAGTGTTGTAAAAAATTGTCCGATGTACTTAATCTTTTTGACTCACTAATGTTTCTGTGCGAGTCTACAGTTTGCAAGCCATAAACATTGTGACAAATAATGAAGTAATCATGCAATTAGGATTTACTTATGCTGTAAGAGTGACCTCTTGCTTGTTTTTCCCCCACATAAGAAGAAATAAATATTGTGTCTTTTTTTTCCCCACCTGCTGCTAGTTTACTGCTTGAATTATATGAAATACAGAAAGTTAATTCTTGTGTTTTTACCTTTGTAGGGTTATTTAGACCATGCTCTGTCTCGAGGTAGTCAAGGTGCAGGGTACATTTTACTGGCTGCCCTCAGGCTATGGACAAGTAAGGAGTGGGGAGATGTAGAGAGGCTGTGGCTTCCTTCCCTCTCCAAAACTGAAAGCAATCTAATAGGCAGGGAGCAGAGATGGACTAATTGTGGCTTTTGAACTCTGTGCACTCCTGTGGCAATTCAGGTGCAGTGGTTAGGCCAAGGCTATGCCCCGTGGTTATCGTTCAGGCTATAGAATCATAACATCATAGAATCATTAAGGTTAAAAAAGACCTCTAAGATCATCAAGCCTAACCATCAGCCCAACACTACCATGACCACTAAACCATGTCCCAAAATCAACAAGGTACAAGTGTACAGTGTACGTACGTGCAAGGGCAGGAGCTGGACAACCTGCACTGATGGCTGTAGGAAGAAGTGACCCAACAGATGCTGCTAGGTTCAGCCTGACATAAAGAGTCACTTTGGGATACCACGTTATGCCCAGGGTTCTTCAGCCATCGCTGTCTCCCTTCTGTTCCTGTGCCTCCCCCTGCTCTCTGCTCTTATACCACATATGAGATGCAACATGCATACACATGTACCTCATGCTGCTTGGCTGTATGAAGATCAGTCAGTGGTTTGTAAGCTCAGAAATTTTGGGCAGTTCTACTTAAGACCTTGGCAAAGGGAGAAATGAAGAAATCCTGACTTGAAGGTGTCATGTAGTGCCATCTTAAAGTATAACTTGTATGTCCCTGGGCCCAGTTTGAAAGGAATCTGTTGATCACCTATTTAGGCTGCCGGATATCCTGTATCTTAAATAACTTCCTGTGATAGAGGCTTGGGTCTTGTGTCCCATATGGAAAGCATTCAGTACGTTGGCATTCCTGTATTTCCGTGGAGACCTGCCATTTTTCTCCAGATGCCTACAGCACAGAAGCAGCAGTTAATATGAGTGTCACTAAACATGCAGCTATTCAGTCTGGTGGCTGGGGACCAAAGGCTCACACATGCCCAACGCATATCCATTGTACACCTGTTTGACTAGGACCGTGAAAGTGCTTGCTACTTCAAATCTTGTATATTGTCCTTTGTGGAGTTCAGGGCACATCTGAACTGAGTGCCTCATAAATGCTCTCAGTTGGTATGGTCTGCACCCCAACACTCTTCTCAAGGCTGCTTGTAAGAGACTCCTGAGAAGGACCTTCTTTCAGTCTGTCTGGAGTTCAGGATGCAAGCCTCTTTTGGGTGAAACAGAGACTTGTCTCAGTGCTCAATTGCATTTTTCCTCTGGAGCTCTTTGCCACTTGGAAGTGCTTCATCTGACTGCTTCTTACAGCAATAGTGCCACTGGTTCAATTCTCAGTGGAAAGGGCTAGACCTGAGATGCCAGAATAATTGATTTCTTTCATGCCATGCCCAGCATATTAAAATTAAGCAATGATCGACTTATATTTGCACTTAAATTAGACTGTAATAGCACTGTTCTTAGGGGATCCTAGTAAGAACTGGAGGAAGACACTAAATCAATAGACTTCTGGTTAAAACAACTAAACTAAAACTCAGATGCTAAGCCAAATGGGCTTTGTTCGAACCTGTTAAAATAGACTTTCTGTGAAGCAAGGTTGTCAAGAAAGAGTTTTATCTCCAGGTTTTTAAAAGTATCTCTCACATGAATAAGCAGAGAAGTAAACTAGAAGACTCTTTCATTGATTGTTAAAAAAAAAATGAGAGAAAAAAAGCACACGTTATCACAAATCTCATGCAGTGCAAGAATAGCATAGTGGCTTTCTTTTTAGTTTTGTCAACTTTATCGAGTGTTCTTATTCTATTCTCTTCCAGCACAATGCATTTCTCACTTTATGTTTGAATTACTCCTCTAGCTGTAAGATTCATGCATACTGAGATCTCTTCTGTAAAACACTCAGGATCCTGGCTCAGTTTCCACCCCTTACAGGACAACTTAAATAAGGCAGAATCTCTTCAGGCATAAAAACATCACACCAGAACGTATATCCAAAACCCCTGTCCATAGTGACAAGGATAAATCCTCATCATTCCAGATGACTTAATGAGGACTCTGCATGAAATCAGTGAGACTGCTTATTGCAAGTCTCCATCACTGTGCTTTCTTCTTTCCCACTCTGCCTGAATTTTAGACATACCTTTAGATTCCCCTTTAACCACGTGCTTCCAAGGGTCCTGGCTTTGGCTAGTTGCTTTTCCAAAACAAGCTTCCTGCCTTGGTGTAAGAAGTGTTTTTTTGCCTCTTTTCAGTGATGGTTGGGCAGACAGAGATGAAGTCATTGAAGGTTACGAACCTGAAGCAAACGGAGGCATCACTATCAAACTGCAGTCTCCAGAGGTCTTGGCGTTTGATGACTACTATCTAAAGCTGCGTCTGGACACCAACACCCGCAACCCCTGGTTTCCCGAGTTCTGGCAGCACAGATTTCAGTGCCGCATCCCAGGGCACCCGTTAGAGAATCCCAACTTCCAGAAGAACTGCACTGGTAATCTGTCAACTATTTTCCTCTTAGAATCTGTGCTCTGGCCAAAAAATTATCTGTTCTGTTTTGTTTGCTTGTTTTTAATTTTGTTTGTTGGCAGTTTGGGGTTTTTCTTGTTTTGTTGGGGGGGGCATTTGTTTGTTTCTTTGGTTGGTTGCTTTTGGCTTTTTTACAATGTATAAATCACTGGTGAAAAGTGCCAGCCCCAAATTGTACAGATATAAATCCCAGCTCTAGTAGGATTATGTCTGGCACTGGTTGCACAGCTTCCTCTGAATGTAGTTCTGCTCTGTTATAGAATGGCTTGTTCACTGTTCATGTTTTAGGTCTATGCTGAGACTGACGAGTGTCCAAGTTTGTAACATGGCTTGTAAAAAATAAGTAACCATGAATTTTTAAAAATAGGAACAAATTTGATTTTTTTTCTCAGTCAGCTTTTCCGATCAGCTGAATAATCAGGAATTTCACACAAAATATTATGGCAGAAAACAAGTTTTAAGGAAAATTTAGAGTCTTAAAATAGACTGGTCATCTGCTTCACCCTTTCTTTTCTTCACCCATTAAAATATTTATAGTTTGTTTCCACTGTGTAGCACTCATATAAAAACCACACTGTCCTATAGATAGAAGTAACTCTCACCTCATAGCAGAAGTATATCTGTGCATAGACAGGTTTTCTTTTCCATGACAGAATCCGAGAAAATAAACTAAAATGTTTCAGTAAGATTAAATTAACTTGAGTAACTTGAGTGTGAGGTGATCACTTTTCTGTAAAACTCTTGCTGAATAATTTTTTCCAAATATTTTGTTTGTAGTTTGTAAATATTTAGTTTCTAGTCAGAAACGTATACTCATAGTAAGGAAATTACTCCATTAGAAAGCAAACTAATGAAGCCTGGTTTTCTGTGGATTTCTGTCCTAATCTTTACATCTCCACCTCTTCTATCCCACAGCAGTATTCAGTCAGTCTTCATATGCTCCCTGAGCTGAATTCCTGTAGTGTTTCTAATTCTTCCCCTTTTATCCATAACACTTCTTAATAACAGCTTCCTCATCACTTTTTGTTTCACCCCCCAGTCCTCTTATTCACAGCTGAGACTTGTCACAAAATATTGCCATCGACGCAAAAGTGACCTGACCTGCTGACTGGCATACAGGCTGGCCCATCTGGATGCTGAGGAGTTACTTGCAAGCTAGATGGGCTAAATACGTATTGAGGTTATACTGATATTTGTTCCTCAAAGGAGTCATTAACTTTGGACTTAGCAAAATGTTGATTTATGGTATATATATTTAATTGGCTTTATGGTGTATATGTATTCAATTGGCTTTGAGACTGCTTCAGCTTAGACACAGTAGTTAATATAGGCCAAAAAGGGCAGACATTACTAAGGAAAGGTTGAATGATGGATGCACAGTATGAACACATAGCCTTCTTTCTTAAGGAGCTTAAAATTGCACTGCTTTGTCCATTCCATTCACATAAATAAATTTCATGCTGATACTCTATAACAAGGTTTCATTCTGAGGAATCTTGGCAGCTATTGTAAACACGAGTAGTTTGTTATCCAGCCCCTGTTTGGTTATGAAACAAAAAACTTTAGTCTGAACTGGCATAGTCATTCTTTATCTGCTGCATCAAAGGCAAATACCAGGTGCAAGTTTAAAATGGCCAGGATGGGGTACTTCTGCACAGACTGTGTAGGTGAGTTTTCAGACAGTGGTTGCTGTGCACTCTCAAACTGGATTTGAACCAAAAAGCAGTTAAACAAATTAATGGAAAAAAAAACCAAAACCAGTTGTTTTATGGAAAAAACTCCACCCCACCCCAAAGTGGGTCAGGACATTGCAGGGGTGAAGCCACTGAACATTGGAGAGGGTGCTGCAAAGGTACCGTTACATGCCTGTGTTTCTCAAAGTGTCAGGAAATAGGAACCACTATGTTCTGATAATACCAGTGAAAAACAAAAACATTTGTCTGTACTGGTAGACTCTATCAGTTAATAGTCACAATTTGGGCACTCAAACATCTTTTCCTCCTCTAAAAAGCTGTAAGTTTTTGCATGAATGTAAAATGTGTGATACCTTTTAGGCTTTGCTGAAAATCAACTCTTAAATACGGTAGTGAATAATTGATAATCCTCAGGCTTATCACACACAACTAAGAAGTTCATAAATGTCTCAAACCACCAAAGGGAAGCACCACAAGGTATCTATTCCTAAAAATGGCATATCTACGGAATCAAGAGACTTACATGTCCTCAGCGAGTCTGGGGGAAATAAAATAGTGTATTTATTTTTCTTTAACTGCACAGAGCTGAGTGGTGATGGTCTGCCAGCATCAGAGCTTTCTACACATATATCTTTATCTGACCTTTCTGCAGGGTTAAAAACATCACTTCAAAGCTTGGTGGTGGAACCTTTCACTCCAAGGTCTAATATTACAGTGCCAAGAAACTGCCTTCTTCTCAGATTTGGAGACAGACCTTTTCACAAACTCTGTAAAAAAAAGGAGTCTGAATGGCCTCTTCCTTCCTTTACAAAGTATCCCCATGCACAAGTTTGATGGAGAGAATCCATACTGCTCAATAAATATAACCACTAATATCTGAAATCCATTAGATGTGCTGATAGATGAAGTTCTGATTTCTTTATGGTACTACAGAGTTAAGTACTGCTGCTACTACTATATTACTCCAGAAAAATTATCAGTATTCAATGCTGGTATCAAGCATCTTAACTCCACTATATCTAAGAACTTTCACTCTTACCTCACAGTATTGCATCAATATTGCTGTAACAAGATATACAGGGTCCTAATGCAGGAAAACGTGAGTCCCCCGTGAACCCGGGAGTCCATGCACCTTATTAGCAATTGTGTTGTGACTATCTCTGTGACTCTGTTCTGTATTCCAGTAGTGCAGTGGTAGTCTTTAATAACAAAAAAACCACATCCATACTTTTGCATAGACAGAAACTGATTCAAAGGCAGTAGACTGCTCAAGTTCATCTTCTATGTCTGGATAGTTAACACCTCAGGAAACTATATCATGAAAAGGAAAACCATATTTAGGGGAGTATAATGTAGGTGTATTTACCTAGCAGTGGGTTGCCTAGGAACAGCCAGAAACAAAAAAAACAAAAGGCAGTGTTGTTCTCCAACTACCTTATTAAAAAAGATGCAGAATACTTGGACCTATCCATTTTGAAAATGAGATTAATTATAAAGTTTGTATTTGAGAATCTTCAATTACTGCCTGCCCAGTATAATTTGCTCATATACAACCTAATCACTTCACTGAGTGATTTGTTCAGAATTGCCACTGGAATGTGAAGTTCAATTTTTAGCATTCATGGATAGGCAAGAACTTCTTCTCAAGTAATTACAGCTGCTGCATTTGCAATTTCTCACACTCTGTTACTGTTGAGTCAGCACTAGCTTGGGATGCAGGCTCTCTACGAAGCAAGGGAAAGCCAGTTCCTAGAAAACTCCCTTCTCTGATGACAGGAATTACTGCTTGAATTCCTTTGTTCAGCCCCTGAGAAGGCTGATGTTGTCCTTCAGGAATTTTCATGTTACACTGAGCTCTGAATGTACATACATATTTGGGGGGAGAAAAGTCTATCTGCTCTAAGCACTACTGAAAGGAAGAAAGTCCAAATGCGTCCAACTCTGTAAAGTCTGTGGGATGCCTAATAATTTGCCACATTTTCAGAACAGCTTATCTGCAAGTACTGGGACTATACAGTAGTAGCACAACTTCTTGGGAAGAGAAGACAGTCATCAAGAGTTTTGCAGTGACTGCTCTTTTGGTTCATCCCTTCTTGCAAAAATTAAACAACTTGCTTTTCCCACTTGGGTGGCAGCCAAGTGAGTGGGAGCTGTTTTTGACTCATTCTTTGATAACGTTGTAGCCAAATGCCTTTCATGAGGGAATGCCTTTCTCCCTATCCCTCTCTTTCTCTTTCTCCCTTTCTGTGCTATAGGAGATACTCTCCTTCAACACAATAGAATTCAAGTCTAAAAAATTTCTTACCTATAGAGGTATTGGATCTGGCTGGGATGGAGTTAACTTTCTCCATAGCTGCCCTCATAGTGTGATGTTGGAAAGGTGTTGATAATACGCTAGTGTTTTTGGCCACTGCTGAGCAGTGCTCACACGACACTGAGGCTCTCTTCCACCCCGATTCCCAACCCTGAAAGGCCAGCAGGCTGGGAATAGGCAAGAGGTTGGGAGGGGACGTAAACAGGACCCAAACTGAGCAACATTTTCATGCCATATGATGTCATACTCAACAATAAAATCTAAGAGAAAGGAGGAGGAGGGGGTGCATTCGTTGTTAAGGAATTTGTCTTCCAAAGCAACCACTGCATACTGAGGCCCCGCTTCCTAGGAAGTAGCTTGACATCACCTGCTGACAGAGTTAGAGAATAAATATTTTTATTCTCCTTTGCTTCTGTGGATGGCCTTTGCTTTTCTTTATTAGACTGCCTTTATCTTGACCCATGAGTTTTTCATTTTATTTTGTCTCTCCTGTCCTGCTGAGGAGGGGGAGTGAGTGGTTGGTGGGCACTTGCCGGCCAGCCAAGGTCAACCCACCACAGTAGAAAAGAGATATTTGTATACAACCATTCTCCTGTAGTTTCTTTGATATCTAGCAGGCTGTCGCGGTCTGAGCGAAACCACTTTGAGTACAGAGTTCTTTTTCTTGCCCATGCCACTAAGGTACTTCAAATATTTTCCATGTAGTAGCCACATTCTTTAGGGAACAAAGTATATCCTGCAGGTCTGCATGGACCCCTGGCTCATGAGATTCTGAACTTCACACGTTCTTCATGCCCTTCAGATGAAAAGTTGAAATAGAGCAGACTGGAAAAATCTGTTTCTGAATTTGAGATACTAAGAAGCTACCTAACTCAGGATGGACCTGACGCTAATTTCCCTTAGCACATAACCTCCAGCACTGGCCCAAGCAATAGTCACAACTTGTCTCAGTTCATCAGACAACTCTATGTTTTCCACATTTTGGAGTCTATGCTGAGATTGTATATGGATAGCAAGATTAGGTGATAGTTTATGCCAGGCAACAGAGTTCAGATACCCTTCCAACAGTTCTGTAGGGTATTTTCTCCTCTGTGATCTGATAGGAATAGCCCTAATGGAAGTGTTTTTCTTCCCACAAAACTACAGTGACAAATACTTCTTTGTTGGACTTGGTGAGCCCACATAGGCCAGTATTAAATGCAAGTCACACAGAATTGTTGTAGATGTCAGTGCAGTGCAAACACTTCTACAGAGGTCTAGCTGCTCTTTCACAGAATACCTTACTCACATCCTGGCAGATAGTACAACGGCTGTAGTTTATGTAGACCGGGTGGGATAGTACTCCTCTGCAGCATAGGAGATGGTTATGAAATTTGTTATGGAACTGATGCAAACATCAGATTATGCTCACAGCAGTTCATCTGCTGGGACAACAAAATATATTGGCACGCAATCAGCACAGACATTTTTCAACAGAGCAAAGTGGAACAAAGTGGGCAATTCATGATTCATTCATCGATTCAACTGATCTTTAAGGAGAAGGATTATTTGTCAGTGAACTTATTAGTGGCAGATAAGAACAAGAATGTAGATTTTTTCCATTTTGTTCCAAAGGAGGTCACAGTCCAAGTTCCCCATAGGATGCTTACTCATACCTTACTCATGTCATAAGTATTGCTTCATCTGCTAATTCCTCCCTCAGTCCAAGAGGACTACAAACATTCAGTCTAAGTGCAGCCAGTGTCACAGAATCACTCAGTCTAGAAGGTATCTCAGGAAGACTGTAGTCCACCCCGCTGCTCAAAGCAGGGTAAGCTATGAGTTTGGACCAGGTTACTGAAGGTTTTATTCACTGGGGCCTTGAAAACCTCCAAGGATGAAGGTGGCACAGTGTCTGTGGGCAACCTGTTCAACTGCTTGAATGTGAGAAGTTTTTGCCTCATATCCAGTCTGAACCTCTCTTGTTTCAAGTTATGCCCATTGTCTTTTATGCTCCCACTATACTTCACTATGAAGAACCTGTCTCTCTCTTCTTGATAATGACCTGAGGGACTGTTCCCCTTCAGCCATCTCTTCTCCAGGCTGAACAAGACCAAGTCCTTCAGCCTATCCTCAAAGGGCAAGGACTGCAGCTCCTGATCATCTTGATGGCCTTCTGCTGAATGTGCTCCAGATTATCAGTGTCTTTCTGTATTTGGGGTTCACAAACTCTATACAGTAGTTTAGATGCATCTTGATGAGTGCAAAATAAAGGATCATGTAGTGGGGAGGCAATCACAACCCACAGTTACTGGTTGTGCTATCAATATAACCCAGGATGCTGCTTCCCTTCATTCCTTGCCAAGGATCTGTACAGCCACCATATTCTTGTGTCAAATTTAAGCCTAAGAATTTGTATCTTTTCCTGTCTTCCTTCTGCATCAGCAGACTTGCTTGGAAAGAGGACATAAACTTTCATCCACACCTAAGTAGTTTCGGATGTCCACCATAAATCGTTATAGCCTGTCAAATCATGGGCAGATCATAACAATGATAGCAGAAAAGAGCTTGTGGGGAAGACAAAATATTCAAGAAAAAAAGTTTATGCTTTGGTTTGAATAATGCAGAGTCATGCTTCTTGAGACAAAAATTGCAGGGAATATAGATTATTTTGTCACTGTAAAGACCTCAAATCATTCACTTTGCTTGATATGGCCATAATCTGAAAGATACATGGAGCACTGTGTAGAGGTGTTTGGATATCAGAGACCCGCACAGCAACACACAGAAAGAGTGGTGCAGTGTTACATGAACATACCATTCAAGTACAGCAGTAGTATTGTTATATCTGTGGGATGTTATACACAAGCTACTAAATCCAGTCATTTCAACAAGTGCTTCTAAAGCCAGCTTGACTTGCTTGCCTTCAGTTAAGATTTTTCTGGAAAGCATTGCTATGTGTTTGCCACCGTTTACACCCACTCCTTAAAAAGTAGCTGGTTTTATCTCACCAGACATAGGCAGAGTCCTTAGAGTTTTTGTGGGGTGGTTTTTTTTTCTGACATAGGATAATAATGTCTTTTTAGAAGATCTACACAGCCTTTACTCACACCTGTCATGATGTTTGTTTTCCTGTGTTTGTCTGTGAGGTTCCCCTTGATTGTATTTATTGCACCAGATAGGATAGAAGACTGATGGCTGACCTATTCCCATTCTCAGACAGTTTTGTACTTGGCTAAGGCAACTTTCGAAGTACATCCAGTCCACCAGTAATGTAGCTCAGAGCTTCTCTTAATCAGGATTTTTTTTTCTCCAGCTTTATTTTAGTTTTGATTAATTTATATGAAGTAATATGCATTTTCTCATATCAGTGGACAAAGCACTCCAGGATGTGTACTTGTTTTTTTGTACACTTCGTTGAAAGGGTAAATCCATTTCCAGTGACAGCTGATCTGAGTGGTTTTCACTGTTTCAGGTCATCTTGTGAGCTGGACAAATCATTAGATCCAGCAGACATTACTGGGGCTCATTCTGCTGTGTCAGAGGTACTTGTAGGTGTTTCACTGAGAACATTCCTTTAATGTCAACGTCTGCAAGGCTCCCCCATGGAGCACCAGTCCCATGAGACTTTACATCAGCAGAAGCGCTTACAGTAGGAGCTAATTTCACTACAATAGGTCAGAAAAGTTAATTATAAGATAACAGCCTGAATGCACACTCTGCCAGGTCAGTCACTGCTTGTAAATCTCTTATGCACTATATTGGAGACACTTTCATAAGCTTTTGAAGAAGGAATCAAGCTATTGACATGCCATGGCTCCTTCAAGATGTATTCTACCTCATGTATCCTGTGATTTGCCCTCCCTAACCCTTGCTTTGGATTCTCATAGTATACTTAGTTCCTCAGTATGAGGCAGGAGAGCCTAGGATTCATCCCACAGCAGTGATCAAAACTGATCTCTATTTCATGAGCACCTAGAATGAAGCCTATTAGGAACAAGTTCTCTGAAAGTACTCTGGCTGCTACACTTTTTAGTCAAGGCTTTTTTGCAGCAGATGAGACAGGAGAGCTGTAGTCTTATTTTTTCTCAAGGTTACAGACAGCTTTTAAGGCTTAAGGAAGATGAAGATTAATAATGTGCTTATCTGTGACAAATCATATGAATTATTTGGAGAAGGCATTATCTATGGTCAAGTTTTTGTTCGTTTGTTTCTAGCTTCTTATTTCTGTGTTTGGAAAAAAAGCAGCTCCATTTATCTTACATTTTTTTTTTCCAAAACTGCTTTTAAACAAGGCTGTCAATCAAAATACAATAACAATAAATATTTTTCTTCTTTTGGATTCCATGAAAAAAAATAAGATGATCATCTAATAAAGGAAAGAAGCAGTATACATATACCTTTGTAAAGAATATAGAAGACAGTTTGCAGAACACATATGTATTATAGTAGCATATGACAAAAGTTTTCTGAATCTAATATTTACACCTATATTTTCCATTGTGGGTTTTAACAGTAAAGTTTCTACTTCTGGGATTAAGACATTCCTCAGGTAGGCTTGTGACATTCATCCTTCTTCATTACACAAGTAAACCAATGGTGCTGCAAAGGAACAGGACACATGAATCATGCTTCCTTGTGCCTCCTTGGGGCTTCTGTCTCCTGTGCCTGGAGAGCAACAGGGGCACTCCTGACTGCTCAGACTGTCACAGGTGCATTGAACTTCTATCAGGAGAGTGGCGAGGACAAAAACACACAACTGAAATTAATGGACCCATTCCTAGAAATCAATTATTCATGCAAGTTGCACATCAAAACAGTTGGCCAGCTAGCTATAAGAATTTAACCAAATCAGTAAGCAAACCAGATGAAATAACACAGGTAACTGGCCTGAAAACAAAGCCAACTGCGTTCTGTCAGACCCTTCTGGTCTTTCATTAGATCGTATCTTCACTTTCCTTATTTACGTGTAGCTGGAAAGTTTTTAAACTCAGCTTGCAATTTTGTGAGTTGTGGTTACTGGCAGCATTACCCCACAAATACAGGTGCAAAGGAGATAGAGTAGGAACTAATGTGTAGGAGCAAACCCATACACTCACACATATCTAGCTGCAGCCTAGAAATACCCTTTGCGTACAAGGATATCTTCTGAAAAATAACCAGTAGGGTTCTTAAAATAAATGGGTTCCTTTTAATACATCTTGGGCAAGTGGTGGCATAAAGAAAAATAAATTATGAGCCTGAGTAGTAAAACTAGAACCATACAAAACACAAAATTCCCTAATCAGAACAACCTGTACTGGTATCCATAGGGAGAATAATCTGATGGAAGACGTGTTCCAAAGAGTAGTGCTGCCAGAATAAACTTTCCACTCATACTGGGAGGTCTAGAGGAGCACAGAAGTCTGCTAGTGTGGAGGGAACTAGGGAAAGATAATGAAAGCAGCTACTGCAGCTAACCAGGACTACTGGCTGAGCCAAAGAGGGCCACCACAGCACAGCAAGATGCGAGACAAGATTATTTCCAAAGGTTTGCTTCATCTCAGATTTTTGAGGTTCATATAGCAGAAAGCAGCTTTGGAGGAATGTGCAAGTTTGAACCTTTAATTTAGCTCTGGATTCAGGCTCAGCTCTGTGGGGATGAAAAAAAAAGGCTGTTCTCTTCAAAGCAATAGCCCTCTACGCGTCATGCTATGCAGTGTACTGTCTGCTTTCTGCAAAGGCCAGTTTTCTCTTCCTGTTTTTCTGGGTTTATTTTGCCTAAAAATTCACATCACAAGGGCCCATTTTCTTGTGAGATCTCAAGTATTTTGGTAATTTGGGTTTGACTGGGATGGATAGTGACTTTTTTTCTGCATTGTCACTTTTGGCTACACCCAGGAAAAAAGGAAGTGTGCTAAAATGAATGCTTTTAAAATTCTTTCAGATCTGAAAAAATCTGTTGAATTTAATGTGTGAATAAAGATAAGGGCCACTGATTTTATCTTCTGATTTGCTTAGCTCTAGTTCGTTGCTAATCAGCAATGCATTGTCCTGATGCAGGCATCATTCAGAAGCTTCTAATCTTAGCTTAGCTTTAAAATGAATCTTTTCTGTGGATACTGTACTTGAACACAGCTCTGGGAATATGTCCAGTTAAGGGGAAAATAAAGTGGATCTTTTCGATCTGTGTATTTGCGATTAATGTATTGCATGATGCAAGGGTTACAAGGGAATATTTGGATCCTCCTAACAAAAATTTGAAAACTACTGAATTTAAATTATGACACAGTCTGACTAGGCAGTAGTTAGGGTGGCAGAGGCCAATTTCCTCCTCAGCTCCAGAGCAGCTGCACCAGCTGCCTTTGATCCCTGGAAACAAGAGGAGTCTCTGAGAGCAACTGTGTGGCTGCAGGACTGCTGCATAGTCTGGGCATGCACAGAGCAATTACTCCTGTTGCACAGGTGAAATGAACCCCATCAGCATGCAGCCATGTGGTTCCAGGAAGTTAACCCTTCAGACACGACATCTCTTGTGTGAGGATATGGTCTATTAAAAAAACCAAACCAACCAACCAAACAACACAAAACCAACAGGTTGTTTGGAGGGACCTATGTTTCTGCAGAAGTGAGACACTTTGTTCGTATTGATTTATACTCAGGCAGCTAATGGTGGTGTTCTTAATACCACCTTAACATTAAGAACAAAAGTGAAGGAGGAGTGGTTCGTTCTTTTAGAATAATAATGAAAGAAAAAGTAAACTGATAGTACTGGCTGATGGGTTGTATTAGGTATCTTTTCTGATTGTTCTTCAGACTTATACAGAACCACTGGAATTTTAAATAAGAAAAGGCCAGAGAATCTGTGCCTACCAGCCACGGGCTGGTACCCTACCAGCTGGTAGGATAGCTGGTACTTCTGTGAGGGAAGTACTCAGTTTGATGTTAACATGAGATATTGACTCATACATTTGAAGTCCTCAGGACCTCACACCCATACACTGACAACCATGAGCTGGTACTTAGATGTTTACAGGTCTAGAGCAATAGACAGAAAAGAGTTTATATGATTTGTTCCATTTGTTGTCTTCATATCAGATAGGAGCACAGATCTCCAGCAAGGATAGGTTAGTGAATGTGTGTGTATTTTTAATTTTCATGGTATTTTTCCAGTCTGATCTAAAGACCTTGACTAATAGTTTCAGGTGTTGTACTGGTGACAAATATTTAACATACACTGAGACTAGATTTCTATTAGCTTCTTTGCCCCATTCAGTGATAATGCATTCTATTGTTAATGTGAAGGTTGCATATTTTCATCTCTGAAACAGCATTTTTCTGATGAAGATGCACAAAATACAGCTCCTGAAATGCATGCTCTGAGACCTAGATAAATTGGCCTGATTTTTCAGGGTACTGATCTCCCATAATTCCCATGGAAGTCAACAGCAGCTAGAGAAGTTCAGGTATTAATCAAGTCAATTAATTAGATGCCCGAATATGTATTCAGTTTCCTAATTTAAGTATCTAAGGTGGTTAATGTTCTGAAAGCTGCAGTGCAATTCCTGAGCTCTGTCTTTCTCACAAATAAATTCTCAGGCTTTGTATGAAAAGCATGACACTTGAAAATTAATCAGCTCTATTTCCTATATTTTTCACTTTTCCATCATTGTGTTTTATAATAGGATATCTGTAAGAGTATCTGACTCAACTTTTTTTATTATTATTTTAATTGAGAGAAAAACATGATTAAATCTAGACAAATAACATAAAAATCTGCAAGTATTTCTTTAAATTTGTAAATTAATTTTATTTTAAGTCTGTTCATTCCAGTCTCATGTAAGAGTAGCAGCAACTCATTATCTGCTAGACTTGTTCCAAATAACAGATCTGTTAAGAATAGAGTTCTAAATGTGTCTTTAATGGAGTGCATGAGTAAGACAGCAAGGTTACATAGTTACCTGAGGGAGAGGGGAAGAACAAAGATTGGGTTTACTTTCTTTTTAATTGATTCTCCACAGGAGTTCAGGTCATGTAGCAAGTGGGCTTTGTGGAATCCTATCCTTAGAGAGACTGGGTCAGGATGGCACTGGAGGAAGGCCGTAAAAAAAGTAAGAGAAGCAGGCACATCCAAGGTCTCTGCGATAATAGCCAACCACATCAAAATGGTGCCTGAGGCTTCAGGAGCATGGTCACTTGTGGGACCCTCCGGATGCTGAGATAGAAGCTGAGAGATAGTTTATTGTTGGACTGGGAGTGACCGGAGAAGCTATAGGACACACAGTAAGAGTAATAAATTTAATTCCCCATTGTCATATTCCCAAGAAAGGGGACAGAAAAAAAAGATAATGGTTAAAGAAAGAAAGGAAGGAAGGAAGAAAGACAGAGAAAGAAAAAGAAAGAAAGAAATAAAGGAAAGAAAGAAAGAAAAAGAATCAAAGTCAAGGAATAAACTTGGACTGGGTGATCGTGGTGCAAGATCAGAGTATGGTTTCGGACCAGGATCAGAAAGAGCAAAAGCCCTCTTTCCGTTCCCCCTATTTGTGAATCTTTCATTAAAATGGCTGTGCTATTGCCTATGTCCTTTAAATGCAAAGGCTTGGCTTGACAGTTCAGATACCTTTGTCAGCATTAAATTTTAGTCAGCTAATGAAATAGTAAGATGGATTTCAAGTGCTATATCAGGATTTGAAATCAGTGTCTTTGCTGATTACATGTACAAAACGTTCAATCAAGGAACAACAACAAAAAAAACCAGCTGGCATATTTTATTCCTGTTCATAAGATGAAATATTAATTTCTAATTAAAATATGAGCTGAGAAATAATGTCTTGCTGCAGAAGTTAAATAATAATTTCAAATAAATAATAGAACATGTTGTGGTCATTTTGCAGGCAGTTTGTACATAGTCCAGCTTTTAAGAAAAACAAATTAATCATCATAATTATTTGTCAAGCTCTCAAAATAATTACTCTCTGTCCCTAAAAAAGGCACTGGAATCACTTCAGATTATCTTCTATGTTGTCTGTCTCTAGAATAGGCAGCGTGTCATTTAATGTTATGTCCTAACTCTCTGGATTAGTATACATTTTTTAAAAGCCTAACCTGTTTCCAACTTGATGGAGTCCCCAGGTTCAGAATCATAAGCAGAGTTTTATTGATTTCTAGTTTTAAGCCTTTAATATTATGTTTGGGTATTTGACCGTAGGTACTAATAAGCTGCTGTCATGCTATACCAGATTCCTGGTCAGATCCAAGAGCCTTCCAATAGGTGATCAGTGTTTGGGAATAAATTTCCATAAGACAGGAGGGCCAAATAGTGATTTTAAAAATTATCAGCAAGTAGGTTAAATATCTTTACAGCTTACTTCCTTCATGGGGGAGTTAATTCCAAACATTTTCATTAGAATGTGCATAATAATGAATGTTCATAATATTATGTACATTATGGCAGTTCTAAGTATAGTCCCATTTTGGCATATGAATGCAGCCATGAAAAGAATGCCATAGAAATACAAAGTCATGTTTCTTTTCAAACTCTTTGAACTGATACTGAACTGTGGTCCAAGATACAGAAACTTATTTATGTCAAATACAAACAGTTCTTTTCATCTGTTGTTTTCCAGTCTATTAATTCCAAAGAACAAGAATTAAGACAATAGTCAAAATTAAGTAATCAATAACCTTAAAACTTAAGCTTCTTGTCAATTATTGGTTATGTTGCTTCACTGTTGGACATTCTGAGAATTGTATTTCTCAAGCCGATTGTGTTGCAAAAACACAGACAATAATTATGGGTGTGTATCTTTCTTTTTCTTTTTCTTGTGAAGGGGGCTGGTTTTTTTTACCCTGTGCTGAACTCTCTCTATACCATCAGTTATATATACTTTATATATCCTTCAGTTTCTATTTCATTAAAAAATTCTTCACTGCAAAGCTATTTCATCATGATCATTCCACTAAAAGCTAGGAACAATGAGAAGCAATGCTAAAATTTCTTGACAAGCCTTTAACAGCTTATAGCAGTGCATATGTACAGAAGAGGTTCAAAATACCAGCTTGCAGCCTTGTTCAAAGAAGAAAGAATCTCACGAAGTGATTCTCATAGGGCTTTAAACCCTAGGTTTTTTTTGAAGTAAAATTCCTTATGAAGAATTTTAACCCAGCAGGAAGAAACACAGAGGTTTTAGGCCATGCTGTCATCCCCTACAGAAGCTTTATTAGGCTGGTGAGCTTCTGTCAAGCCATCTGCTAAAAGTGGATCTCTCTGGACCTGCATTTAGCAGCATGTGCCACATACATTAACTTGTAGTTCTCTGCTTGTTATCCAGTTTTTTGCTCTTTTCCTGTTGCTATAAATACTTTCTGTGGACACATATTCCTGCAACTTTACAACTCTGTAATCAGTTTCTTTCAGCTCTCACTGATAGGAATGGACATTTATAATGGACAATCTGTGTAGATTGCAAACCTGTGATGGTACAGAGCCACACCTTGCCAGGGGCAGCCTAGTGAAGCAAGAGACAGCCCTCTCCTGTTAGCATGCCCTTTAGGTGGTGCATCATACTTCCCTTTGAGTCCTTTCTTTTACTGCTAGCCAACACTAGAGAGAGAGCAGGCAATGTGGATTTATGGAGAAGGGGAAAAGGACAGTTTTCTCCAGCACAGGCCTCTTTTCCACTCACTTGCCTCCCACTCCAGTGATGCAGTGCTGGCAAAGACAGGCTGCCAGATGTTGCAAAGGCCTCCAGCTTCCCTCTAGCCTCTTCCAAAGGCAGAGAGGAGCTGCAGTATTGCGTATTGGCTGGAAATGTTTATGAACATATATCTCACCCAGATGTGCTCTGCCTGCTTGCCCCAGCAGCATCACATACCAACATCAGGCCTGCCCAGTATTTGCATTCAGTTGAAGCTGCAGCCAGCCTTTGGGAAATGATGCTCTTCTCATCCCCCACTTAACTCCTTCAAGTCACTTCAAGGGAGATGTATGAGGAAAGCTTTCTCTGCTTTCTTGGACACAGGAAAATTCAAATAGAGCTTTGTTATCTCCTACAGCGTTAGCATGAATTATGTGCATTTTCACTTGGCAGCTACATCTTAAATCTGATTTTCCTGGAGTCTTATACTTATATGAGAATCTGAATGTCCATAGGCACAGACAGAAAGGCCAAGGAGGAGAAAAAAGCTTCAGACTCTTGTGTCTGTTAAGCCAAGTTTGAAGACTGGGAAATACAAGAGCAGTTAGAGACTGGTTTCCTTTTGTTTTGCTCCCAGGTTGCATGGTGAATGGGCTGGACCTGAAAATTCAGACTTGGTGTAGGGTTGGCAGCACTGCTCAGCCCCCTTTCTCCTGCTCAGTGCCTAGTGACTTCTGAGACTCCCCTTGCATCTGATTAATGAGTGAGTCAGCAGCTTGTGCAGTCATTTCTCCTCCTCATATTTCAGCTTCACTGTGGCACTGTTGTATTTGTGTATGCCAGTCTCATTCTGGAGCCTTTGACACTAAGCTCTTAAAGCCTTAATGTGCTTACATAACATGATATGAAGAACCAAGAAAGTAAATTTAATTAAAATATTTCCCCACTGCTTCTGACACGCAGGGAGAGACAAAAGAAAGGCACTTCTTTTTGAACACTGAAGAGTAATGTGGCATCCTCACAAAAAACAGACAAAGAAACTGAAGACACTGATGGTATATAGTATATCTAAAAAGGGGACTAATCTTCTAAAGTTTAGGCGTTAGACATCTGAAATGAAGGAAATCCTGTGTCTTGATGGCTGAATTCATATTTTGGTTTCCTTTAGCCATTGAGTTGGCATCTGTGAAAGTTATGTTGGTAAAAGTAAGTAAAAAAAACCCCAGACAAACCCTTTTAAATTCAGTGTCAACTTTATTGCAGGAGAAGGTTCACTAGTTACCTGACCAACTTTGCTAGTGAAAACAAATAACCCATTGCACATAAATATTGCTGCAAAGAGCAACCTGTTAATGCCTTAGATAGAGAATTCTAGTGCAAATTTTTAAGGAGCTTCTTCTGAATGCCCAGGTTTTGAATGGCTTTCATTTCTCTCTGTAGTTTTATTCAAGAATAGAAGTACACTAATTCCAATTAAAAACCAACGTTCTCGAGATGTAACAAAGCAGAAGTATCTGGGAGACCCATAGATTTCCCTGTGTTCAGAAACAAAATAGCAAGGTATCTCAGTGGGTAACTGTAATTCTATCCTAGCTTTTCAGGGAAAAAATACATCAAATATAATTGTGGGAATTGAATCTCTTTGCTTGGGGAAATAAAAACCATTTGAAAAAGGGAAGCGAAACCTTTCTGATTTAATGACATCCTGAGAATGAACTCTGCAACCCTGTGAACTCCATTTATTGCTTTATGAGTACTGTAAGATGTCAAATCTTTATCAGCACATTTGAAATCTGGTATAGAATCCACATGTTGTAAGATATTCCTCCCTCTTAGCTGCCCTAGTGAAAGCTCTGCTTCCTCTGCTCTTGCCAAAGGGCAGAGTAACTTGCAGTTCTACAGAGAGTGCTGCATTATTTCCTATAGACTGGTGACATGATGCTCAGGGAGTAGTTAAGGAAAGATCCCTTTTCGTAAATAATACATCTTCTTTCACCCTTACCTGACAAGTAGTGAAGCTTCATCTGGTCAAACAAATAATTTACATACAATGAAAATTGAGCTACCTGCTTTATCTTGTGTCATTTTGATAGCTCCTTTACCATCCTCCTATATGTCCTATCTCTCCTCTCTTTCACTCTATTTAGCTGCCTCTTGAACTTGCCTCCCTGCTGCACAGATGCAGACATCAAAGTAGGAAGTGAAGGGGTAACCATTACACATATGGTCTGCTTTTGTTTGAAAACAGTATAATAACTGTTTTGCTAGCAGCAGAAGCCATTCAAGAAATGATAATTTACCATGATGGGATTATTTGTTGTAGGTTGAATGAAGCATATCTTATGGTCTGTGACAAATTTTTCAGCCTATCATTCTGTCTCATGGAAATTACAAACAGTACTTTAATTGCGATTGAAACAAAACCTCTTTTTTTCTGACCCTCTTTAGGCTTGCTAAAACAGATGAAAATAAAACCATTTTCCCACAGATTGTTTTTGGTCACATTATCTTGCACATGGAGACAGCAAGGTCGTTGAGACAGCCCCCAACAAGTAAAGCTTGCAGCCATGATCCACAATTGCGTGTTCTAGTCACCACGTAGCATTTCCTGGCCTTGCTCTTATGGGCAGTCAGCTACAGCTGGAATTGCCTAGAAAACAACCAGTCACTTCTGAAAGCACAACTGTAGCTGTGTATTTGATTGTGGCTGAAAGAGGTGGGGTTCTGGATGTTTTCATACAGAAAAACTGACTTGTTGCCTGTGACTTACATTTGGACATAATGAGGCAGTGGTGTGAACAAAACTCCTCTTCATACTATCAAGAACTAAGAACTTAATTCAGCCATACAATATTAATGAACAGAATACACTTGTAATTAAGGTGATATGAAGATAAAAATCCTGTGAGTGCACAGGTTTTGAACACGCTATCATCATACTAATTATATTTAAAGACATTATAATCTGTATTATTCATTTTACAGTGCCTTGAAGTAAAATTTGTTAAAAATTTTTCTTGTTATCTTTGCTGTTAGATAATCTAAGAGATGTTATAAATAGCATGTAAGAGGGAGTGAGCTGGCAATATTTGTAAAATATCTGAACCAATAACAGCAAATGAGTTTAAACAAATGAAACCCTTTGCAAAAATTTCATAGAATCTTAGTTTGGCATGGTTATTCAGAGGATTAGCCATTACTAAATAAAATGAAAAAAAAAAAAACCAAACTCAGGGAACTGGTAACAAAACAGGAATATAGAATTGACTACATTTTCCCTCCTATGTGTCCAAAGATAAAACCATAATTATATACTCAAGCATACAAATAAAAGTGCTCTAATTTTTCTAAGAAGCTAAATATCCTGACATTACACAAAAATTACAGTAAGCTAAGTCTATTCACCACCTTTCCTGTGTCATTTAGTTGTCAAAATAATCTTTAGGTCTTACCTTTAGGGACCCAGATTTGAAATGACTGATCAGCTCAGCATGTTGGCTTTCTGTTCTGCTCCTTGCAAGATACTATGACATAAATCCGTTGTGGTTAAAGTTTGACAGGTCTTCTCTAACACGAGATGCTGCAAGATGTGTAACTTCCATTGTTTTCCAAGGATATGCTCTGTCACTAGCGCACCTCTGCATAAACTCATACAGAGCCAAATGGGCACATTTGCTCAGAGTCATTGGGGGTTCTCTTTTTCTGAGGTAGTTTTTTTTTTAATTCAGTACAGTTGGACAGGACCTACAATGACCATCTAGTCCAACTGCTGACCACTTCAGGGCTGACCTGGTTAAAGCTTTACCAAAAGTAAAGTTATTTGAGACATTGTCCTCATGCCTCTTAAACACTGACAGGCTTGGGGCATTGACCACCTCTCTAGGAATTCTATTCCAGTGCTCAACCACCCTGTGGGTAAGGTGGTGTGTTAGGACTGAAGGACAGCATAAGAAATCTGCCTCCACAATTTCTCCAATGCATATGGACATGTGCTGTGACCCTGGATAGTGGTCTACCAGTTCATGGTGTAACCCCTGCTCTGTCACGTGGCATTTTGAGGAGGGAGCCCTCTTTACCACTTGGCACAGCTTTGTGCCATGTTGTTGCACATGTGGCCCAAGTATAGGAGATTTATTTTATTTCATCTCCCCAGTGACATTTAGCCCCAATTGTGCTTCCAGAATAATTGGTTTTTTTCTGAAACGAGCATTCACATTGAATGTAATCATCTCCATGCTGTAACTCAGAACAAAGCTAAAATTTCATATGGCCTGCCCACAAAGCATATCAATCCTGGGAAGGATCACAACACATACAGGCAGCATATACCATTTCTAAAACCTTCAGACCACTGCCATGACCACCAGAAAAGATGATAACTCTTGTCATAGTTACTAACTGGGTCAAGACAACAAAATCTCTTTTTAGGTGACCTTGAATATTCAGCAGATGACAATTAGTAACAAACCATAAAGCTATCTGCCTATTCCAGATGAAACATTATCATTTATAATAATTTTATTCAACAGATTTTGGCTTTTTATTGTAATCGAGAATCATCTGTGAACAGACTGTGTTCTTTAACAAATGTGTGTGTTTGTTCAAAATTTACCAACTGGCTTGGTATTGCTCTGACTCCCCAAACAAAATGTTTTTACATTTCTTTCCATCTCAGATTCCTTCCTGCTCTAGCCTTTCTGAGGACTGCAAACAAGTAATCCTTTGTTCTTAATTTTTTATTGAGTATGAACATAGACTTTTCCTAACTTTATACATGAAAGTTAACTCATTTCTACCCATCATTCTGTTCCTTCCCACTCTACTTAGGTATTCCTTTTTTGCAGTGTTGGGAGTGCTTTTCAGTTGTATGGAGCCAAGGTGTGGTGTTCGGGTTTTTTGTTTTGTTTGTTTGTTTTAGTAGTATATGTGTGTATATACCCTCCTCCTTTTCCAGCTTTAAGATTAGCTGACATAAACAAAGACTAAAACCAAAACCATGATTAAAAAAATGACCCAGACTGTTGAGGAACTGTTAAAATGAAATTATTAAAGGAAGATTTGCATTGAATCCAATACAAAAATAAGTAAGTATGAAATGTAGGACACCTTAGTTCAAGGTCATTCAAAAAAGTAACGGCCTAATTTGAGTGACTAAAATTAATCTGGTACTCACATGGCTTACAATTTTTCTTTACTTAGTGAAAGCTAAGGTCTCTAAAATAATAATAAAAAAGGCTAACAAAATACTTTTTTATTTTTAATGTTAATAAACTCTAGTCTTCAAATTAGTCTTTGTAGTTCAATGGCATTTTTTCCAAAGGATGAGAGAGGAAGGAAAAATAGAAGTTTCACAGTTCGGAGTTCTTCTTTGCGTTTTGCTACACTCCAAAGACCTACTGAGGAAAAATACAACTTTACAGAGAAGTCCCATAACAGACACAATATAGTCCTTGCATTTATTGAATAGCTGCCCTATGAAAACTTAATTGAGCATTGATTGCCTCTATTTTGTCTCTGGCTGAACATAATTACATGATTTCATTTGTTTAAAAAAAAAAACCCACCCGTTTCTTACTGATAATCGTAAGAGAACCATCACAAGGCCAAATGCATACATGTATCGATAACTTACAATGATGAAAATGAAATAAAAGGGGTTTTGACTGCAGGAAGTTAAGTTTAGGTGAAGCATGACTTCTCACACTGGGTTTATGGAAAATACCTTATTTACACATAGGGATGTATATATTACTGATCTGTAGACAATTCATTACAATATGATGCTTCACATTTTACTTTCCACAACAGTACAATTACTTCTATAGGTGACATTAAGGCAGTCACCCCTGCAATGTAGGACTATATGCTTGGAGCCTTAATGTAAGCTAGGTGTTACCTCCTAATGAGTCAAAAGCAAATTCTCCCACCATCAAATATTTATTCTCTTTGGAGGTATGCATATTATATTGAAATATGAGAAACCAAATGCATACTTTGCTGAGTTAATACAGACTTGAGGGAAATGGCCTCTTTTTAAACATTGGCATGTTCTCTTACATTTAGTTTTCTACTGCCAGGAGCCACATGAGTGCTTGCCTCAGGAAACGCATATGGAAGCTATCATTGTCTCTTGCGTCACTGATGTTTGAGTTCCTTTTTGTTTTGAAATAATTGAGAAATTAAGGAGGTGTCTGAGATAAACTCTCAGGTAAAAACAGTTGATAGTGAGTGCTGTGCACTATTAGTCATTTTGTGATCTCTTCTGCCACTTGCTGCTAGCAGCTTCATGAGAGAGGACTACCGTGCCAAGGGGCTTTTCACCTCTCTGTCACAGAGGGATGGAAAATACATTCATTTTCTATCTACAAGAAATCAGAATCAGTGTTAAATTCACAATGTGTTAATCCTATAGGACTAGTCAGCAGATAAAATACACTTAGAGACAGCATATCCAGACCACATGTTAACATATTCAGGCAACATGTCTAGACCATGCCATATGTACCCTATACAGTACATAAGTAAAGGTATGTGTAGTGGCATACTCTTTGCTTCCCTGTGTAAATATTCTGTCAGCTTGCATATAAGATTTCTATTCTTCCTGTGTTTCTGAATGACATTGGTTTCACGCATTTGAGTGGGAGCCATGAACTTTCTCCTGCAGAGTGGCAGATGTTGCCTCTGGGAAATATTTCTCCACCTGCTCCTTGCTTGGTGGTGCTAGTGGTGAATGTATGGCAGTGAGAGGAGCACATGAACTCATTCAGTAACATTATGCTATTTTCACAAGGCTGTTTTAATTCAGCATCACAACTGTTTGCTATGCTCAGCTCATCTAGAAAGCAGTTACTGAAGCAAGATTTTCTTACCCAGTTACAATGAATATCCTGTTCAAGGAAGACCCAGGGAACGAAACCTAAACAAAGCTGCCTTTGGGATCCCAGTTGACATTTCTGAGTTGTACAGCAAATGAGCTGAGAAGATCTACCAAATCAGAGCCTGTTCCAAGGATAAGTGTAAAGATAGTCTTCAAGATTTTATTTGAAAGCCACATCATATCTACATTAGGGAACTATGGAACTATTTTTTTACTTGAAAGTTTCAGTGAACTTTTAGATTTTCCTCTTTTCTTCATATCAGAATAACAGCTATCTTCTCCAACCTGAATTTGAGAAGTGTCAGTTAACACCTAGTCTCTCACACATCCTACTTCCCTAACGTAGACAAGGTGTTACTTAGACAAAGTAACAGAGACTGGGTTGCAAATGCCTGTTAAACAGGAGGTCTAGAGATAAAAGCATCTTGCAGTTTGGAGCATATTGTGATAGAATGACTCAGGGGAAAGGAAACAAAACAGGAAGGTTTTTTACTTTCAGCTCCCTCAGGACCCCTGCAGCACAGGTCCACTGTGACTCAAGGTCGATGCTGACAGTATTCAGCAGCTTGTGATGGGAAGTGGGGGAACAGCCCAGGACCCAGTGAGGTCTGATGTGAAGTGCAACCACAAATGGCACACTCTGGCAGTGCCTGTACATCAACCGATCAGAGCTAAAACCTGTATGTGGGGAAAACCAGCACTGCCACATTGTTTCAGATCAACAGACAGAGACTTCAATGTCTGCTCTGCTGCAATTACATAAAAAGTCTCCTAGTGTTTTCATCTGGCTTTCTGTAGCAATCCCAAATTGGCATGTCTACTACTACATTTCAGCTAAAAAGATTATTTGTGATTACTTGAGAAGTGATGCTGATTTAGGTTATTGCTTATAAACACTGGAAGTGTCATTGCTATCTTGGCCCTCGAAAACATGAGATTTCAGGAAAAAAGAAACCTTCAAATGTGACAAAGAGTCAAGTTTACAAGTAAATTGCTTTTAAAAATTGTTCTAGCTGAAATGTATCATTCTTATGCTGGGCTGTTTAACCCTTTTTAGCATGAATAACATTGTGGAATGACAAGGGAAAATTCCAAAAAGAACAAATAAAAGCTGGTAATTTGATTAAACTGGCACTTTCTCATGAGGTATTTCACTTTCCATAAATTAAAGATCTCTGTGGAAAAGAAAAGTGGGGATTTTTTCAATTTTAATTAAAATCCCTGTCTAGCTCTGTGTTTATGCTTCTAAAGCGTTGTAAGAGAAGTAAGAACATCCCTTTTTATGTCTTATTGCTTTTTCATATTTTCATATTATTTCATCTTGGATTGTAACAACACTTTTTTTCTTACTGTTGTAGGCAATGAAAGCCTAGAAGAAAATTATGTGCAGGACAGTAAAATGGGATTTGTCATCAATGCTATATATGCTATGGCTCATGGGCTACAAAATATGCATCATTCACTTTGCCCTGGACATGTTGGGCTGTGTGATGCTATGAAGCCAATTGATGGCAGCAAGCTCTTGGAGTTCCTCCTCAAATCCTCGTTCATTGGTGTTTCTGGAGAAGAAGTTTGGTTTGATGAAAAAGGAGATGCCCCTGGAAGGTAAAGAGTTGTTTCATCTCATCTAATTAAACCAGATGTTGGGAAGGGATAAAGTTGCTGAGTTTGGTGATGGAGATTTCTTTGGCTGTTTTGCTGAAGCATACAGCATATACTGTGAGACATAAATGGACTTATCTGGATTAGTCTTACCAACAGCCAGTAATAACAGTAGTAACACATGATATATTGGTAGTTACAGCTCATATTGGGACATTAACTACAGTATAGCCTGTAAAATTTCTAGACTTTCAGGAAAAGACAAACTTTGTACCTCACACACTTTTGGTGTCCAAGGTACCACTGGGGCTCATGACCAGGGTTTTAATAGGTATAAAGCCTAATAGAAGTGATTGGAATTTAATGAAGCATTTGCTTGCTAAGGTTTTGAAGGTGGGGCTGTAGGACACATCCTTTTCCAACTGGAGCTCTGCTGCATCCTTGCCAGATAATACTTAGTTATGCTTGTTGAAATCCAGTGTGCTTTCCTTAACTTGTTTCACTCCAAATAAGATCAGCTCTCCCAGGATTTAATGATAGGTCTGAGTAGAGCAGGACAAATAATTTGTTTTTTTTCCAGAAGGTACTGTGTTTCAATCATTTGGGGTCCAGTAACTTCCAGCTGTGATAGCTGCTACTGTCTACCCCTCCCTAGCAGACATAGTATGTACCCAAGCAATGGATGAGACAGCAACTTTGTGGACTGGGACATCACCTTTTTTTCTTCTATGGGAGCCAGCTGACAGAAATCTTTTCCTCTTCATTTACTTCTGTGGGTTCTGTTCAACTATTTTAAGTGTGAAACCTCTCAGATGGATTTTTTTTTTCTCTGTATAAATCAGTTTAATTAAGCTGCTGAAGTACACAATCCATTATTAACTGAAACCTACTCAAGGGTTACTTCATTGAAGTTAGTTTTCCTACTGAGTTATTAAAGCGTTATAAAAGACTCTCTCACTCCATCTTTGGGCTTATTGCATAAATGCATCTGAGTGCCAACACTGCACAAAGTGAGTGCCTTGGAAAAAACAAGTATTTGCAGTCTGGCATATGCCTTCAAAGAGTATTCATAGGACACAGTGTCCTTAAAGCAACTCTATTACTAGCCTTTATTAGCAAAACTGACCAACTCTCTTTACTATTTCCTATGCATTGTTTGCTGTATTTGAACAGTATATACATTTAAACATCTTGTTACATTTAAATATTAGTAAAAAGCTGGTCAGTTTGGTCTTGTTGTTGAGCATTATATACTTCAGGTTTTTTTAGTCAAAGATACAGATGAGCTAGGTCAGACTTTGAAAGTAGAGACAAGCAATTCATGGAACCACAGAATTACCTAGATTGGAAAAGACCTTCAAGATCATCGAGTGCAATCATTAACCTAACACTGACAAGTCCTCTGCTAAACCATATCCATAAGCAATACATCTACATAGTTGTTAAATAACTCCAAGGATGCGAACTCCACCACTGCCCTGAGCAACCCATTCTAATACCTGATAATACTTTCAGTAAAGAAATTCATCCTAATGTCCAATCCAAATTTCCCTTGGCACAACTTGAGGACATTTCCTCTTGTCCTATCACTTGTTACTTGGTTGAACAGACTGACTCCCACCTCTCTACAACCTCCTTCCAGGTAGCCGTAGAGAACAATAAGGTCTC